>JAPYZO010009320.1:0-10608 GCA_030522905.1 Torymus flavipes | reverse complement strand
ATATCAAAAACTTATACTAAGAGTATTTTAAATAACAATAAATATTAAGAATATTTTTTATTTTTATTTATTGATCTCTTCTTCGTTCTCTTCCTCTGTGTATTCAAATGGCTCTTTTTCTGAATAATTTTCCACGTTTGAACAATTGCACCCTGCACAATTTTTGCACGCAAGATTGCAGATTAATCCATGCTTTCTGCATCCACACGAATTACCGCAATCCGAGAATTACAAATACCGGGAATTACAAATTCCCATAAAACTCCAGAAAACGTCGTTCATACTGTCAGCCCTGGGCACCAGGTACCTCGGAGACCGTTGCCGTTGCGATATTCGTCTTCAGCGACCCCGAAAACCGCCGAGTAACGAGTTCGACTAATTATGTTACAAATTCCCATAAAACTCCAGAAAACGACGTTCATACTGTCCACCCTGAGCACCAGGTACCCCGGACACCGTTGCCGTTGCGATATTCGTGTTCAGCAATCCCGAAACCCCACATAATATATCAATTTTTTTTAATTTTTTAAAATTAAAGATTATTCAAAAAGTTATGGGTCATATTGGATTTGTCATTTTGATTTTTGCTACTCGGATAGCATATTCGTAATCAGCGACCCAAAAAAATCATTATTTATATTTTTATAAGTATCCAAAAACTCTATAAGATTGAATAAATGTTAATGACATGTGTTCGAAAGATATTTCAAATAATACATCTGCTTATGGTTTGTACAACTTATCTAACACAAATAAAAAACATATCTACAAAAACAGTTTCTGAAAGCCTATAATAAAAGCTAGCGAATAAGCGGAACTAGAATTTTTTAGATATTTTTTTAGCGCGAAACATTAGTTTTGAACATTTTTGTTACCTTTCACCTGCCCACTGTGCTGCGCCCCCCTGCGCGCTTCGCGTGCCAACCCCCAATCGTTAATATTACATTACATTATTAAAAAAATCATGAGTTTATAAAAAAAAAAATTATTGTATTTGAGAAGTGGCATTAGTGAAAAGTAAAATGTTGATTTATGTTATTTTCGAGAAGTTTAGAACGTTAACTTTTACTCTCGTATATTACTTAATCTGAAAGAAATAAAAACCCAAAGTATTCTAGTATTTTTTTTCTAGTATTTAAATCTTCTAACATAATTGAATGTAAAAAAAATAGGCATACATGTTGACAAATGAAAATATGTCTACTTATCTGAGATATAATAAATTTAGTATTCATAGTGTTTTAAATATTTCTACTTATCTGATCTAATAAATATAATTCTTCTTTAATATAGATGTGAGATATATTTTAGGAAGTAAATACTTACTTTCACTCTCGTATATTACTTAATCTTAAAGAAATAAAAACACAAAGTATTCTAATGTATTTTTTCTAATATTTTAGTCTCTCAAAATAATTGAATTAAAATAAAAATATAAAATTATTTCTATTTATCTGAAGTATAATAAATTTAGTATTTAGTATTTTGAATATTTTTTCAACTTATTTAATATATAATAAATTTAGTATCTATAATATTTTATACTAAAATCAATTACTTCAAAAAATATTTCGAATACATTATAACGATTGCTGGGGATCAGGGCAACCGCTATTGAGAAAACCTACTGACAGGAGTTTTCCGCTAAGTACTTTAATGATGAGTATAGCTAATAATAGGAGTTACACACTATGCACGCTGCACTCACTCAGTAATCAAGAAAACTCATATTCATACGGGGTAAAATATATAACGTGATTTATTGAATCTTAAAATACACAAGCTTTCAAAATAAGTTATTAACAATTACAATTATATGGGGCGCCAGGTACACGCGCTTTCGTACCTATAAACTACCAAATATAGCGATACGGAGGGCACGATTGCTCCGGAACAGACGTTCCTCCTAATGCAGCTCTAGCTACACGCAATCTAGATTCGCTCGATACAAACTACTCGCGAGGGAACTCGAGACAACTGTAGCTTTAACCCCCCATCGGGTGGGTTCAATATAACAACGTCGCGGCGCCAGCTCACACACACGCGGGTATTTCGGCGATAGGAAGGAAACAACGAGGACTTACTTGGCGCTGTGGCCAAGTGAATCGGAGTTTGGCAGTCACTCTTTCTCTCTATCTCGTAAACCGTGGTTTCCGTCCCGTCGGCGCTGCACCTCAACTCCCTTCTCGGCGACGACGGCTAGGAGGATCGGGGTGGAGAAGGCTTAGACGGCAGCTGGCACGCACTTCCATACACGGAAAATCACTAAGGCCCAACGGCACACCTCCGGGGCAGGTACAAAGAGCTCGCGAGACGACGCTGAGCTGCTCTCCGCGCACACGCTGCTAAGCAAGTGCCGGTCAGGCTACTAGCTGGTGAGCATCCTCCCTCCTCGGGCCGGTCCGACAGATCTCGGGTTTCTTCGGCAGCCTGCTGCCGATCACAGCTCGCAGCAATTCCTCGTCAGAGGCGGTGGCAACAGCGCGCTGGCTCCATTGTAGCGGCGGTGGCAACAGCGAGGCGGAACGACTTGGCTTCCGCGCTGGCTACAACTCGAGCGTCTGTTGCTGCTGGACGCAACGTGTAGGTTTGGCAGGGTAGTGGGGCTGAAGGGGGGGGGGGGAAACGCGGGAGCGGGCGGACACGTGTGTGCGCGACTCTCGCGCGGCTTTTTCAGGGGCATGGCCGGCACCACGTCACAACATAATATTACTGTTTGTATACATTCTGAATGTATACATTCCATTTATATATACTATAGATTAGCCACCACAAAATTTTTGCCCCTATTAAGGTAAAACAATAATAGAGGAATGTTCCGCTTTTTCCTTTTCCGTTCCTTCTTAAGGGTAATTTTACATAAGTGTCCTTGTACCCTATCTCCCGATCTTGGTGACGTTGGACAACAACATTTTTTTAGGGGACATGGGACAGGGGACAAAGGATACCTATGAAGAATCACTATAAAGGTACTGTACGTTTACTACGATAAAACGCCCGCTACTGACATTTTACGCCCGCTACGAAAATTTTGGACCCGCTGATCTAAAAGCGGTTACTTTAGGACCTTTTTTCAGGTTTAAAAAACGCGAAAATCGTGCCTGTGTTACAAAAAATATCTTAAAATATCGGCGGCGGCGATAGCGGAATATTTTTATAGTATATGGGGATATAGGAATATTGAAAAATGAAGCAAAAGTAGCGTAAACATAATTTGTAATTAAATTTTACGTTATTTTTGCGTTATTCTACTCATACTATAAAATAGTTATTTTAAGCATGTAGTAAAGTGTACACTTTACGCCCAGAGTAGTAAGTCGCTTTTTACACCCAGCGGGAGTAATGTGGCTCTTTACGCCCACTGAGAAAAAGTGTTTCTTAACGCCCGGCGAGAGTAATGTGGCTTCTTCCGCTTAGCAGGAATAAAGTCGCTTTTTACGCCCAGCGGGAGTATAGTGGCTATTTACGCCCAGCGGGAGTAAAGTGTCTCTACGCTCTCACCCATTATACGATACGGCGCACAGTGGGCTGAAAGTACAAAAAAATGCACGAAATGCTTGATTCACTTGAATTTTGCACAAAAAACAATTATATATCGATATATCCCTATGTTTTGACCTACTTTTAGAGAAACCACTTCCCTCGAAAGGTCCATGTGTTCATGAACGTGTTGTGGTTGCAGTTTTGCCGTGTGGTCGCGAATTTGAAATCTTTAGCGTTTTATTATATACGGAAATGATCAAGAATACTTCATATTGACAGATATTTTTTTAATTTTGCAATTTTTTGTGTTATTGGCCCTTCATAATGACTGAAATTTTTTTACTAAAGCTAGTATATCATAATATTTTTATTTGAGTAGAGCAATAAAATAGCTTCCGATTAAGAGGGACATGTTATATAGTTGAAACTAACGCAATAGGTATATAAGCGTATTGATTTTCTCGTAACACCATTTCAATGTATATATTCGCGCGGTCGATCCTCAGGCTTTTTCTACATTGGCCAGATACTTGTCTTCGGAGCGCTCCCGCGCTCCTTGATATCACTTAGCTGTTATATGAAAAAAACCTTTTTAACGTTTTAAGAAGGTTTTCGTACAATGATTAATTTTATACTGATAGTTTTGTCTCTTTTAAATGTACTTACAAAGTA
Organism: Torymus flavipes; assembly: GCA_030522905.1. Classification (NCBI taxonomy): domain Eukaryota; kingdom Metazoa; phylum Arthropoda; class Insecta; order Hymenoptera; family Torymidae; genus Torymus; species Torymus flavipes. The sequence continues at coordinate 6,453 of JAPYZO010009320.1, read as the reverse complement.
TTCAAGTTAATTTTATCAGTAATTTACATTTCTTTTTTTTTAAATTTTCTATTCTTTATAAACCTTTGTGATTGTATCTGTATACTTCATTTGACTACAGAATGCAGATTCGGATGTTAATATCGCAATCGCATCATATCGCAATGAACTAAAGAAACTATTTTGGTATTTTTCAATATAAAGTATATATTTATGTAATCTTATATTGAAAACCAGTTCCTTTTTCTAGAGATAACATATGGCCGACCAAAGCTATCTTATGAGTCATCTTCATAAGGCACTAAAAGAAATAACAGAATCTTTTTAAGTAAAAATATAGATAGCGAAGACTGTTTCGAAGTTGAAAAAAAAAAAATCAAATCAAACCAAATAAAAATCTTAGTGGCATGAAGTTGATGGATGTAATTACTGATGTAATTACTAATAAGGATTCTGCTAATAGACTTCTAAAATCTACTCAAAAACCTGAGAGCGTAAGATTATGTGCAGAGCAAGCACTTGCGTTATTAATAGAAGCTAACCTGACAAAAAGTGCGTATAAATTGATAAGAGCTACAGCACTGGATAATAATCATGATTTATATCCTTCCTATGAAGAGGTACATAATTAAAACTATTACTATTAGTAAGAATACCTACACACGGAAAACTTGGTGTAAAATCGAATTTTACGCATACTATGTGGAAAATGCATTTTTACTGTTGTAATATTGGGGGATATTAATAAGTTAAGGTTATTGTTAATGATTTAATATAATAGGTTTATTAGCTACTCAGGATTAGGTTACATTTGGTAAGCACTCGTACGCCTTACATGGCTAAATCTCGTGACGACTGACTATACATGCGCTGTCGGTGCTCGCGATACTCTCTCTGCTCATACACACTCACACGCATGTAGCTATGTTCAGGAGCGTAGTATTTATATATATTCCAACATTTACATATAGTATGCGTAAAAATGCATGCACACGAAAAATAGTTTAAATCGAATTTTACACTTAATATGTAAAAAAATATCGTATGCGATCGTGTTTGCACACTTCTTCCACAATATAATAGTTCAGCTGAATCAGCTAAAAACTACCTTCCTACAATTCTTAATCTTAAATGATCTAATAATAACTTTCTTATGAATGAACATTAATTAACGCTATTCTTTAGGGTAGCTTGGCCCGTAAGGTCCTGCCAAAAACTGATTTTTTATGTTAAATTTTGCGATTATTCTTCATGTAAAAGTAAATTTTAGGACGGATCTCACGCGTTAAACACCCTGCTCTCTAAATTTGAATCAGTGCATATTGTCGGGTGAGAGGTGAAAAAGACAATTCGGCCGAGAGCTAAAAAACCAGACAATTCATGGGCTCCTTTTTACATTCGGTTTTTAGTTGATTATAACCACGGTAGCGAGTTAAAAAATCAAAGATTTTAACTCCTTGCTGCGGTTCTTAATAGTCACAAAAATCATAAAATTAATCACATTTTTTTATTGTATACAAGGAACAAAGGTTCTCAATTAAAAAGCGAAGGAAAAAGTAGCCCGCGCACTATCTGGTTTCTTAGCTCTCGACCGAGTTTTCTGGTTTCCTAGCGCTCGGCCGAGTTCTAGAATTGTCTCCTTTTACCTCTCACCCGATGATATGCACTAAAACCAAATCAGTGGTATACTTATTACAACTGTAAATCAGTGAATATTCACTAATTCTCAGTAGATTTTCACTGATTATCAAAACATGGTCTTTCTAACCGACTTCGAAAAAGGGGTAGGTTCTTAATTTGACCTCTTTTCATTTATACATAAGATTATCTGCAAATATATATATATATATATATATATATATATATATATATATATATATATATATAATAAAGAATTTTTTATTAAAAATCTCTTTTAATCGTCTGTCAGTGTAAAACATGAATTACTCGAATCACACAGCTCGCGCATATTACAGAACTATATTATGTGATAAATTAAGATGGTTATATGTATAACAAGGCACGCTAAAAATATTTTTTTCTGAAATATTTTTAATCACTTATAATCTATACAAAAAAGAGATGGACTTAAAATAATCAACTCTAATGATTGTGATTGGTGAATTTGAAATGTACATGTAAAATTCGATTGGCCCACGATACGGCACGCGAAGCGCGCATTGACACTTCTCGTTGGAGACAAAAAATAAAAGATAATTTATTTTCGTAATATAGGTCGCACAAGCTAAGGAGGCTGCTTATCCTACTGGAATTACTGGGACCGAAGTAAAATGCGAAGTGCCTCTGCAGATTCTATTAGAACATACGATTAGACGTTTGATGCAGTCTTCGAAAATTCATTTTGAAAGTGATTCAAATCCCGAACTGACTCTAATATTGAAATATGGTTTTGATGGAACAAATTCAAACGATTATAAACAGAAAGCAACCAATAAAAAGGCTCATTGTACAAGTATTTTCTGTTGTTCACTTGTACCACTACAACTGGATAATAGAAATACCAATGAAATTCATTGCACAAATCCACGGCCATCGTCGACTAGATTTTGACGCCACATACAAATTTTATTTGAAAAAGAAACCGATGAGCTATGTCGAACGTAAGGCGCAAATCTAAAGCAACAGATTGAAGAACTGCAGGATATTGTTTTTGATGGTTGCAGCATTAATTCAAAAATGTTTTTAACTATGATTGATGGAAAGGTTGTCGAATAAAATGTTAAAAATATTCATTTCATCTTTTAAACAAAATGATTTAACATATTGAAAAGTTTTTCTATAAAAAATGGTGTTATTTTGTAGAAAAACGTTATAACACTACAAAAAAATAGTTTTTCTTATCATCGTGTGCAAATTTCGAGTTTGCACATGCATCTCTGTGCTCTGTAAATGTAAAATAGTGAATAATCACTACCTCAGTAGTTAAAAGTCGTGCACTTCCGAAATAGTGAATATGCACTCTGAAATAGTCAAATCTGCTATTTCAGCAGTGTATATTAACTTCTTTTTAAAGATAAATTTCGCTTTTAGAGAGTGCGCAAACTGCCACTCTTCCATACACTAAGACGAGCACGTCGAGGGTGGTGGTTTGCACAACTTGATAGGAAAAATAGTATACATACGATACTCATTATCAATATCGGGATAATAAAATTATTATTACTACCGTATCCTATTACCTTATTGAGGTAGTACTGTTGGTATAGAATTATTGGTGTGATTTCGTTGAAACTTAACATAATTATATTATATGTTCAATTTCCATAAGAAAAAATGATATGCGTTTAAAACTGTGTGTGACAAGGTTACAAACCTTCAACATCGGTGTAGACGAGACACCGATGCAGCTGTCAATCGGTAGGAGCAGCGTCGTCTACGCCGCCCACCCCCGGGGGGGGGGGGGGGGGGGGGGGGGGGGGGGGGGGGGCGAGCCACGCGCGAGAGAGCAAAGTAGCGAGCAAGGGGGGTGCCGGAGAGAGAGCTCGAGAAAGTCGAGCCACGCGGGGAGCGGTGCCACGCCAGAGAGTCGCAGAGCGCGATCCGTACGGCGCGAGAGCAGTAGCCAACTGCTAGCGCGCACCCCAGGCCGCGCACGCGAGAGAGTAGGAGCGGGCGGGAGAGGCGAGAGATGCCGCGCAGGTACGGCATAGAGCGCGCAGCGAGAGAGAGAGTGGGCGCGCACTCGAGCCAGCGCGATGGCCGCTTCGACGCGGAACATGCGAAGCTGTAGAGTAGCAGCGTGGAGAGAAAATAGCATAGCGACTGTAGCGCGCGCTAACATATAACGAGAGAGATGGAGAACGCGAATTACCCGCGAATAGGTAGTTGCGCGCGCGGACTAGAGGGAGATAGCGAACTACCCGCTGATAGGTAGAACCGCGCGCGTACTAGAGTGAGACAGAGAGGGGCAAAGAGAAGGAGTAAGAGAAAGAGAAAGAGAGAGAGAGAGGGGGGGAGAGTAAGAGATAGGAACCGGGCGATACCTAACGCGATGAGGCGCGACTGATAACGCGTATCATCAACTCGGTCAATGACCGTCACGGGCGGCAGAAGGGAGGAGAACCAATCACGGTGCGCGTCCTATCCACTGTGAGGTTATGAGCTGGCAAAGAGGACGCCGGTCGCTCTCTCTTGTACCAGCCCGCCAACCGACAAGACCTACCGACGTTGTTGAGATAGATTGTCGTGAGTTACGAAGAAGTCGGGGTACTCGCCAACCCAGAGAAAAGTGACCATTCGAGCCCTCGGTTTGGGTTGTGTAGTCTACCATCGATTCGAGACCCATTTTCTTACAGTTTTCTAGGTGGTGATCAGTGAGAGGGGCAATCATGGACATCGCCAAGGACGGGTAGCGACTTAACCTGGCCGACGGCCACATTATCGAATAAAAGATTATTTTCCTGTATCCGTGTATTTTCATTCACGAGTTCTTTAATTTTGTGTATTGTCTGTGTCAGTTGATAAGTCAAATGATATTCCAATCAACGTTGTTGTGAGTGAGAAGTGTCATCGTTGGGTTTTGTGTCGGCGTGAATTTCGAGTTGTCGGTGTGTTGCTGCTGAACACGAACCCCCTGGAGATTGGAAGCTCAAGCCGAGCAAGGGTAAGGAATAGTAAGTGACTGGCATTGTAGAAGTCGAAAAAAAGAAAATCGACTATTCATATTTACATGCTATGTTACATGTGTCACGAGACTGTTTTCCTGTGTTCCAAAGTTTTTTTGTGTATTCAAAAAGTAGCCAAGATGGTCGGTTGTAAGATACAAAGATAAAATGAGTATTCAACGATAGAAGATGAGTTCATAATTTGCTTATTTTTCTAAAAATAAGTTGTTTTTTTTAATACCGCGCTAGATGAATATGGAAAACTTCTTGCTTGATTAGTTACGTAGCGACAGCACTACCTTAAGTTAATTACTTTAGCCATTTCAAGAAAATCTATTTCATTTTGTTTAAAAGAGTTTAATGAAAAATGATTTAAAATTAACATTAAAATTCAATTGTAGGTGTGTGATGCTCTTACTGAGAGCTCTAGTCAGAGTTGTTTTCTTTGCAGTGCTACCATATATAAAATGAATGGTATTAATGGAATGATGAATCGGAGCATAAATGAAGAGGTCTTATGCTTCGGATTTTCAGTGCTACATGCACACATACGTTTCATGGAATTAGTTTTACATATATCATATCGTATAGAACTCAAAATATGGAGGGTGCGTAAAATTAATATAATTTATTTTCAATAAATAATATTGACAAGTTACATTAAAAATTATTCAGTATTAAGAAGGTCCTCCTCCATCTCCAGGATCGGTTGGAGCCTCCTCCCCTCCTCACTCGCATCCCGTCGCTTCGACTTCGGGATGCGGGGTAACAACGCCAGTCGTTCAGCGATTGGCCTCCCCCCCCCGTCAGAAAAGGCAGTCAGGCCTGGCCCTCCGCCCCTAGCGTACATCTCTGCGACGCAGGCGACGGCGGCGGCTAAGCCACCCTCCGTCTCACTGCGGAGCTGACGCGCCTCTCTAGTGCACTCGGGGGCTTCCCGGGCCCCTGATGCTTCTTCGGCGTCCATCGCCTTCTCTTCTATCTCGAACACGCTGAGACCTAATAGACAACAAATGCAAACGCAACAAACATAAGACAAAAAAGAAGAAAAAAAAAATTTATTAATACGTCCATACTGAAATAAAATTTGCAATAAAAAAAATAAATAAATACTAAGCTTAAATACTAAAAAAAATCACGCATCTTTCATCGCTTACAACCATTTCTAAAATAACAACTTTTAAAACAAATAGTTTTCTAATACCTCTGCCAACTATTGAGCACTCATGCACCCTTGATATTACTAATGCTCCGAGGCTCAGTTGGCAAGGTGCTTGACTTCGGATACACGGCTGCTCCAGAGGTTGCGGGTTCGATTCCCGGTCTGGGTGAAAATTTTTCGGAGATTTTTTATCCGAGCTGTTCGACCACCGATGTGAATCTTACCCACAACCTCGACCAAAGTCGCCGTCGGGGGGTTTTCTGGCTACACGGTCGACCGGACCGTCGCAGCAATGCTGCGTCAGCGTAGCTAATCCTGTGACGGATGGCCGGTCGGCCGCACCAGCGGAATGTTCCGTACCGGCGACCTTAGGTGCGGAGGGATCGACTTGAGCTTATGTGTGCGAGTGCAGTGCACCACCACACACCACCATGTTGGTCCTGTCCTACCGACTGCTGTTCCTGGCGTAGGTTTTCCCCCGGCACTAGGCTGTGGGTTTTCCCTCGGCACTAGGCTGCGGGTTTTCCCTCACGCCCTCGCCGAATGCGGGATCAGCAGAGTTTAGGTTAGTTAGATGGGGTTCAGCAAAAACGTGAGATAATGAGAACAGTTAAAAACAGTTGAAGTTTGGTTAGGAGCACTCCCACACCAAGGTGGTAGGAGTGCCCGCTATATGGTCCATTGACC
>JAPYZO010009314.1:0-11943 GCA_030522905.1 Torymus flavipes | reverse complement strand
TTCAGCGGATTTTTCTGCGCGCACTAAGTACTTATCGTCGCGCGATGTTGATGAGTATAGCGGTTATATACTTCAATTAAGCGGCTGTTTGGATTCCGGGTGGACGAGCTATGTGAGAGCGGAGATTGGTTTCTACGAGAGTGCGATATGATGTTATATATATGTTGTTGAGGATGGTAAGGCCGAATAGAGAGGCTATTTTTAGGCGCTGCCTGGAGAGAGAAGTGGCTTGTTTTTCGTAACGCAAGAGAGCGTGCGCGCACATGTGGGTGGATATACGGATATCTTTATTGCGTATAAAAAATAAGTCATAAATATAATGAATGCGAGCTGTACGCACCGCTGGATACTTTTAAGTAATGCGCCGGAGATAAATAATTACAGTAAAATTGAAGTATGTATCATCACAGTCGGTTGTCAAAAATTATATTAGGAAAAACAATGTCTTATCACATGACCAAGGTACAGCTTAACTTACTTAAACTATCTGATAAGACTGGACGCGCGCTCGACCTCTAAATCTCAATATTAAAATATAACAATTGATATAAAAAATAAAATTCTCCAGATGATCGCTATACTACGACGATAAGTCCTTAACAAAAATCAATACTGCTTTTAAACGATCCCCCACCCATTTTCATTAGATTATACTTCCATTCTTCGACCCGAAAACATCAAACTATATTATACCCTATCGCGATCCATCACCGCGCTTGGCTCTTATAATTCACTCCTCTCTCCGGCCCCGATAAAAATTAATTCAACAAAGCGATCGACTCACTTAGTACACACATCCCATCGGCATCCCCCCCGTGCGCCCCGCGACTTTCGAATCTATTCCAATTTAATCCCTCCATTAGTCGCTCGACCCGCATACACACACACACAGCTATATTATAGTCGACTGTATATATATATATATATGCAGGGGAGAGTGTGCACAGGCGTTCGCGATTCCTAATCAGATCTCGATCTATTCATCCCCTTCTTTGTGCGTACGCGGGAGCTTTAGCCGCCCCCTGCGCGAATCTATATATATGGGTCAAAAGAGGGTGTTCGCCTTTGTTCCTTCGCGTTGCCCAGGCTTTTTCGCGGAACCGCGTTCGGGGTGTCCCGTTACCTTATACAGTATATATATATACACGCGGGGAATGTATATTCCGCGAGCGCGCGCATCACGCGTCTATTGTGTTGTCGGTCTTTGGAGGGAAAGCTAAGCGCGTCGTGCGCGCGGTAATTGTATACATGTAGCCGGCGCGCGTCGAGTGATGGTTAAATGCGTGCAAAATGTATGTAATATGACGGGAGAGCGAGAGCTGGCGATATAAATTTTCGGCATTACACGAGCTGCGTGTGTGTTATGTCAGAGGTAAGAAAATAAATTACATATATACGTTTTCGAAGTGAAATTTTAAACAGCGTGATGCGCGTATACGTGCACGCGTGCATCATGCGCGTCGTTAAATGTAACAACAATAATAATAAGAATATATGTAAAGCCTCGAACTTTATCCACGATGAATAATGGAAAATTATAATCGGGCATTAAATCATCTCTCTCTCTCTCTCTCGCTCTCTCCCTTTTTCTTTCGTTAATAAGTTTTAAAAGGTATATGCGACGGGGCCGTTATCTACGAAAATTTTTTTCCATGGTCGGATAAGATAATCACGCGGAATGTTAAAAACAATATTTTTTTTCTTTTTGGTATAAAATATATATATGCTTTTGGTTGACACACACCTTCGTATAAAATTCTGCACTCATAACAACGAAAAAAAAAAAAAACTAAATAATTTCTTTAATCATTCAATTCAATTGCAATACGTTTTCCCAGGCAGAATCGCGTCACTTCCAAAACACACACACAGAGCAGGCTGTGCGATTACACTTTATCGGCGTAACTCTCGTGTTTTCCCAGCAATTAGCGCTCGGTCCGCATACATTCGTCTGCATTGCGTATATTTGGGATAATTTCGTTGACCGACCGATACCGCACATCTCTTCTCGTCAACATTGACTCACCCGACATACATACACACACCCATAGCCTTTTGCATTGTCCTTATCCAAATCATATCCATATATGTACAAAGGTTCGGCGCTTCTACCATATCCCCACACATTACAATGCATTATATATGTACACTACTTCTCCGGCACTCAACATCAAGAGATTATAGCTGACGAAAGCGGTTTCCGCGTTGCATCAGTCTCTCTCCGGTGATAAGCGCTCGCCTTACTATTATCTTATTGTTGCTCGCGGCACTTTCGCACCCCTAAAAAGCGCGTGCAGTCGCTATAGTTGCAATAATAATCTCGTAGACGATCGATTATATTGGCACAATCTATTTCTGCATACACACATTTATACGAGCGGCGCGTACTATATACGCGACGTGTCTTCTTCGCGTGTCGAAACACGCTCGTGCCTGTTGCTGCTGCTACTCTCCTGATTAGCATAGAGCGACCGCCGTTGACGCAGAGAGAAGCCGCCAGCACCCTTCTCGCGTGTCTATATATCCGGAATTCGCGCGGCGACTCCGGCGCGAGGTCGTTGTCCCAGTTCCTGTTTACGCGAATCTCTTTCTCTCGAGAATAAGAGAGAAGCAAGAGAGCTGCCAAGACGATTATACCAGCGCGCGCCGCGTCGCGGAAAATCGCTTTTCGCTCGAGGTAACCGCCTGCACGCGAGCGAGCGCTCTGACGATGATCGGCCTGGGCGGCTTGGACAATGGTTATATCTCTCCCCGGGGGGATTATATTATAGGGATGGGAGTAGCGAAAACAGCCCTATATATAAAATACACTTTCTCGTTAATTTTTACGAGTGCGCGGTATAAAGTACGACTTTGGGATTTCCAAAGAGTGAACTTATATACTTCCGCTTGCGATCTTATCTTCCTTTCTTACTCTGCCGAAAAGCATAGCAACGCGAGTCGGTTTACGAGCGGCTGTAAACCCGCGCGCGTGACGTTTCACCTGCGGCAGGGATTCCTTTTTGTGCGTCTTGCGCGCAGGCATATATAAGTATGAGGGCGCGAGAGAGGAGACACGGCTGACCTCCCCGGATACATAATACCCCCGTCTCATTTTATTAGACGCGATAAACGGCTTTGCGACTGCTGGAGCTTTATATCGTCCCTTTGTGCGGGGGTAAAGAGGATTGCTTGCGAGGGGAGTATTACGTATCTTAGAGAGAGATCCGTTGTATATATGGATGTATATACTTTTAATCGCAGCTGTGAAAATTCGGCGCGCGAGCAGATATGCCAAATCCGTATGCGCGATAAGTGCATGCGGGTCGTGAAGTCCATCCAGCCGCAGTCAAAACATTTTCGCTTCAGCTTTATCTACATTTACTTCAAAAATATACTTCTTCTACTTTCATTTCTAGCTCTTCGCTCTCCTCTAAACATGAAATATCTCTACATATATTATACCCATAGCCTCGATTTAAATTATAATGTGTATCTTTTTCACATTGAAACCATCCTCACTTCCACACAAAAATATACACATACACGCGCTTTCCCAAGCCCATTGCCAAAAGTCATAATACACACACCATATACGCTTCTTGTTTATGGAAATTATCTCACCATTCAAGGCACGCTTCATGCGCCCGTCTCGCGTTTGAAGTATTATATACGGTCGAAGGACAAGCACACATGGCGCATGCCACGCTGAAGATAACACAGACAAGCTGCTCAAAGCGGTGTGTATATGTGTGTGTGTAGTATAGTGAAGTAAGTTTGGAATCGCTGCTTCCCTCTTATATGCGTCTTATCGACTCCCCCACTACGCCGAGCGCTGTTTACACACGCTGCTTTTGAATTTCAAACAGACCGGCTGCTATACTTCACTTACGCTGTTGTATGGTTTGAAGCGAGCGAAGAGAAGTGGGGATTTTTTTTTATTTTTGGAGACGCTGCGCTGCCGATGTATTTACAAGGCCGATGAGAAAAGAAGAGTGAATGGATTTATATATTTTTTCCCTCTTTTCTTGGTGAGTGCATGATTTTTTTTTTTTTTTTAATGAGCAAGATTAATTTTTTTGTGAGTCGTAAGCAGGAATTGAGGTCTTTTCGCGCGTGTCGCAAAGGCTTTTTTGTAATTGATGGCACGCCAATAAATCAGCTGGGAGAGAAGCTAAGGGCAAGGTAACGGGAGCAAGCTTTTACGCGCGTGTGTGCGTGAGCATGTAACGCAAGGTTGAAGTTATAAACTTTCGGCTCGTCTCTTGTAAAGTGTATATGGAAACTGTATAGCAATAACTGCCTTCTTCATAAAATTATTTATACAGCTTTACTTCAACTGCATTCATTATAGCAATAAAACTTAATGTAATCGCATCCTTCCATATCATGCGTCTGAAGTTTGCAAGGTTGTATTGTAACGAAACAAAGAGTATTTGATTTCCACTCAATTAGCTTATAATAACACGTATTAATTTTGCGGGTAGATTTATTGTTTTACAGTATGTCAAATAACTTTATAACAAAGTTTTAGATAAAATTGCCCTTGGTTGATAACTTTAATTAATTGTAATAAATTATTTCAAACACAAAGAAACTTATACATCAACACAAAACAATATTTTATAAAATACAGCTACATCGATACCCCCCTTGAAGTTCCTCACTAGCTCCGCAACAAGAGAATCGCAGTCTCTCACCTCTCTCTCTCTCTCTCTTTTTCTCTCTTCCTGGTTCCTCCCTCCTAACCCTCGTAAAACCGTTACGCAACGCACACGCGCGGACTTCCCCGAACGTCGTCGCCTCGCGAAAGATTTACACGGCGATATAAACCCCGCTGCTACCGTAGCGGTCCACTTTTCGAGCATCTGTCGAGAAATGAAAATCGAAGTAGCGCGCGCGTGCGCGTGCCTCCCGCGCGAGACAAAAAAGAAACACGAGAGGGCGGATTTCATTGCCTCGAGAGAGTAAAAAAAAAGAGAGGAGAGGAGCGACGCCTACTATACGAACGCGTTTTATTGCGTTGTTGACGTATTGCGCGCGTGTGCGGAGGGTTGCTGCAGTTGTCGAAATATCTCCTCCCTTGTCGCGGTGCGATTTTCTTTGTGCTGTATGGTGATGGGTAGATATATAAGCGAGCGCTGATGATGGCCTGGCAGTTTATATATATGTGCTCCCTTTTCCGAGCGGCTTGCGTGTGCGCTGGCCCTTTGTTTGCCGCTTCATGCAGGCGAGATAACGCGTTGAGAGATCATTGTCACGTCGTCTTCTATTATAGCCATTGCATAATGTGTCAATTTATTATCTCGAGCTCGACGATCGCGCAATCGCCGAGAGTATATATATATGATTCATAGAATAAAAGCGCAAATGAAAAACAATCAGTCTTGCGGCCTGTTGTCTCTCTTTTGGGTATATATATCATATTATGTCGATCGTTTCAGCGAAAGTTGAAATCGGACAGAGAAAATTAAAACCTCCGTGAAAGTTGTGCAAGTTTTTCAGACAACATTATACGTACGGTTAATTTACAGTATCTTCTCGACCGGCCTACAAATCTTGCAAAACATTACATTATATGTGTGTGTATGTATACGCATCTACTTGTAAATTATCAAAAAGCGATTGCCGCGCGAATTAACCCGTAAATCAAGGCGACCGCGCGCGCAACTTATACAGTTTTATAGGATAGATTTTTACCTCGAGTAAAGTAGAACGGTGTTTTACGGTGTTATTAATTATATATCCACCGGCATTTAACCTTTTTTTGTTGTTGAAAAAAGAAACAAAAAAGAATGTTCCTTGCCGTAATTAAAGCCGCCAGCACCACGAGAGTCTTAATAACCCGGCTGTTGCAAAAAAAACCGCCTCTAATTCGTCTCGAAAAACTTCTTTTGTGAATTACAATGGCGCGCTGCTATAGCCTCTTTTACGAGCGACTGTAAAACACTGTTAAAAGCCAAAAACGCGCGCGGAAATTGCTCTCTTTCCCTCTGACGACGCACTTGACGTAATTATTTTTCGCGTGAACAATGATTTAAAGCGCTCCCGCGTTATATATATAGAGAACAACGGCACGTACAAAGTAAGAGAGAGAGAGAGTGAGAGAGAGAGAGACGTTGTATACAGCGAAGAAAGCAATGCTCCGATATATAATTCCTCGGTCAATTAAAAGCCGGTTCCGCCGCGACGAAAGATCGAGTGACACACACGCATACTTACACACATTAGAATGACAAAGACGGCGAGGAGGGAAGAAAGAAGTCGAGCAAAGGTGTTGCACTGTGTGTACACGCGGCATCAGATCGATATATACGCACGCGCGCAAGATAGGAATCTTCGCGAAGGGTCTTTCAACCGTCAAGTACCGCCTATTAGGGCGTATAAATTTGCTCGCACGCGCGTCACTCAGCGCGAGAGACAGAAGTGAAAGAGAAAAAAGGTCAGCCGTACGTAGAGAGAGAGAGAGAGAGGGAGAGAGAGAAAAAAGTTAACGTCCCTTTGTATGCCAGTATATATAGGTATTTCCTCTCTAGGAGGGGCCGAGAAAAATAATCTCGACAATGCCACGTGGAGGCCGGGAATTCGGGTATATAAGCTCGATGTAGCGGAAGGAATGACTTTTCCAAGGTGGCAGCCATTCGTCCTGATGTGCGTTATCTATACGGCGCAGCCGTCTTTTTACGGCCGCGCATCACAGCTATCCTTCAGGGGACGATCGGCACGCGAGTGTGTGATGGATGCGCGGGAGTGTGTATGAGTGTGTACACCTTATAGAGCCCCTGCAGGGTGATATATTTGTGGAAAGTAGACACGGGAAGGAATGTATCATATACGCTGTTGATGCGAGAAGCGACTCTTTTAATCTATAAGAAACAATGGCGGAATATTTGATTGGAGTTGTTTGGCCGACACTACGTGCTATACGTATCGGCGGTCAATGCAATTGTTATGAAATATTTTTCTTATTATATCGCTCGTAACTCAGATATAGTGGCTGCTTTAATGTTTTGCGACGCAGACAGTCGTGCGCGCATGGTGCGCACACGATTTACCGAATTCGCGCCGACGAATAATCTCACTCTCAATAAATATGTTATTTGCATTGCGCCGACGCGCGGCGTATCAATAATATTGCCGATACGCGGCCCCCCGCTTCTCAGAAATTTTTACAGGAATATTCCGATATATTGTCTATCGGGTAATAGGGAACAGACGCGATTGGAAAGTAATGGCGGGCGATGATATACTTTTACTTTAATGGAAAGTCCAAGATGAATTTGTAGACTGGGTCGCGATATTTTTGTATTTTTAGGTTTCGATGTATTGTTTTGCAATTGGTTATAAACTCGTGTGTACGGAGACAAATAAACTTAACTTTTTTATATATAAGAGTATTTGCTATTTTCCATATAGTATAAGTGTTAGAACATACTCATACTGTAGGATTTTAATTTTTTAAATATAGTAATTTTTATGATTTTCGAAACAAATTGACTGATACTGTGATATTTCCTTTCATCAGTTATAAAAATTACAATTTTACAAAAGTAAAATTTGGTAAGAAAAAACGATGACGATCGTGTATACCAGCAATACTCTGAAAACAGTAAATTTTCTTATAAAAAAAAACGAGGTTTACGAAAAATTTTTCTCCTTGTAAAAGTTTGCCGTCAACATCTAAAACAGCCATATTTTCATTTTCTCATCACCTGGTCGTACCAACTATGTCAATTATCATTCAATAAAATTAATTATAACACGTGCGAACGCGAAATTCTTTTATGTAAGTATAAACACATAACTAATCTCTATACACTCGATTGAAAATCATAAACCTCCATGTACACACGGTGTTAAAAAATTCAACTCGGCACAAAAAAACAGCATGACGCAAACTCTCTAAAATTTTACGCGTCCCACACCGCAAGAAAACTCCATGACGCATGATATATGCGACTCTCCTCACGACACTTTTTTACGCTCCCCCGCGTAGATTATCCTCATACTCTTTCGCGAACTTTCACCCAACCCCCTTACGCGCGGATTTGCGCTTATCTGCGTGTAGTATTGCATCAGGGGTCACTAGGTAAAGAACAAACGCGCTCTCTTTCTCGCGAGAGAGCTTTTTCTTATCTACGCCGCGTCAACTTTTCTCTCTTTCTCTCTCTCTCTCTCGAGGAAAGATGCGCTCGCGAAGGACAGCCTGCAACGCGAAGTCTTCGTCGATTACTATGTCAACGCGGCTAGAGCGTTATACTATATTGTTGGAGAGTAAGCAAGAGTCAACGACCAATCGCCTTTTCAAGCAGCATTTTCGCGCGTCTGTCGGAATAATATAATGTTCGATCTAATCGTAGTGTCTCGCGTGGTCAGTTCTTATCGCTCGCCGGCTGGATTGATTTGTGTAAATACACACGCGCGCGATTTAGGTGAAAAAAAGAGAGACCGAGCTATGGGGACGATATCTTCGCGTAGAATTGGTATACACTAGAGTGTTCCGCTCATCACTTTTTTTTTTATTAACCGATCGAAGAGTTGGGACAAAGTCTTTTTGCACTCGTCACAATGCACTTGCAGTGTCACTGAGGTCACAGTGATAAAACGCCGGTCGCGCGGCCGTTATTATTAGATTTTGAAGTTATCGCGAGCTATTCTCGTTCCGAGAACCCTATAACCGGCGGCCGCCGCCGGGTTCGTAAATCAACGTCAACGCAGTAGCGCGCTCTACACTCTGTGTGTATGCTAAACAAATAGAAGCTCCGTATATGTGTGTATACGTAAAAAAATATATATACAATGCCCCATATGTCATGAGAGATTATTGCCAGTCGAACGAGTAGCACAGTTTTTTCTTCCCCCCCGAAGCCGCGAGCGCAAGATGCGATTAGTCCTCTTTATAACGCTAAACTTGTTCTGGGGGCGTTGAAATTTCGAGGGTGCGGGCGCAGAAATGACTTTTCATTTCGCGATGATATGCTGATGCTGAATATCCGATGCCTGTAGAAAAAAAATGAAGAATATGCTGAGGAGGGGAGGCGTGTATCGATCCTTCTGGCAAGGCAATTTTTTTTTGTCCGCGCGATACTACGCCCCCCTCTAACAAGCTTCGAGATCATTTAAATTTCGAATTGCCTGTATATAACGCTTCTGTAGGTATAATTTCGATTCATCTTCTGATAACTCTACATGTATAGCATGCGCAGCTATATAATAAAAGTAAAAAAGTCCAGCCATAAACTCGCTACATTAATACACGACAAAAAGTAAAAAAAATTTACCACAGCCCGTAAAAGCAAAGACACATACAACAAAAAGACTCCATTCGCATATATACGCGATGATGATGGAAACGAGCGAAATTTCAGTCCGCGCTGGCGATCATGTAATGAGTCATCGCCGGGTCAGCGAGCATGTGTGTCGCTACTCCCTCGCTGCTTACATGCACTTGCCGCGCGCTGCGATCGGCGCGTGTGTATATATAAAAACGTAACGAGCGGTAATCGTCCGCGCTCGCCATTAAACATGCTGTACACTCCTCTCTTTCCCTCTCTCACGCCGCACGCTCAATTTTCAATTGCGCAACTTTCTTTTCCGCGCGCGAGTGTCGCTCACTTTCACGTTGCCGCCGCTGCTGCTGCATCTCTTTCCTTTCTTTCTTTGGCTGCCGAACGACGCGGCGGCGACTTTTTCCCGCCTCTATCTCGCCTACTTCATCTTTCACCTCTCGCCTATAGTCCTCCGGTAAAGATAAGTGCACGCGCGGCTTCGCGAGCTGAAAGACAGTGAGAGAGGGGCTTCATGTGGGAACCGAAACGCGGAGAGTGGCTTGAACCGTCATAAAGCGAATTTCTACTCGTTAGGCCGACGGAGAAGAAAAAAAAACCCTCTACATACACGTATATATGAACACACGTGAGGGGCGGTTATATCAAGATCCTTTCGATGCACACCCGTGTTACTAAACTCCATCATACATCATTTCCCCCTGCGTGCGGAGAACTTTTCGATGCGAGGCACGCCCGCGTGCAATAAAGTTATTGGAAAATCTTATAACGCTAATGCCGCGCTATGTTTAAGCATATACATACACGCGAACGGCTCATTTGGAGTGGCCCTTTGCCAAATATAAAGCGAGTTCTCTCGATTGATATGTAATATGTATATAAGGATACACCGCGGCGCAGGTGAATCAGGCCTGCGCTGCCTTTCTACATCGCGCGCTTTTCTTTGTTCTCGCCGAGGGCGATTTCCAGGGCCGTGGCTCTCAGTGTGTGTATGTACATAGCGCATCCATTACTTTACAAGCGCGGTGTGTTCCTCTCGCGATAGCGCCTATATACTGTTGTTTCGAAACGCGAAAAGCGCGTACGCGTGGATTGTGAAACACACAACAGGCTGTGTGTGTGCGTGTGTGTGCGATGGGGATTTTAGTTGAGAAATTAATTATTTTTACCGACCGTTTTGTGGGAATGGAAAACGCTTGATTACGGGTCATATAGATAATTACTTTGTTAATTTATAGATACTTCGGGCGAGTTGGGGAGAATTATTATATACCTGTAGAGGTTGAATGGTTTCCGCATTGTCATTAATTAAAAGCCGAATTAATCAAAGAGGCATAAAAAGCTTTTTTTCTTTACAGATCGAAAGAAAATTATTTCGCAGTATATATAACATGTGAAAGAGCGTGTACATTATACAACTATCTACAATAAATTGGCTTCCTGATATATCCCGGCAACGCAATGCTGCCGGAGTATCCTTTGTGCCGTACGGATATATATGCAAATCTGAACCCGAGTAACAAAGTCACGTCGCTGTGCGGCACACACGATATCGAAGGTTTATATCGCAACGGCTTTTCCCGCGCGTTACACTACATTTTCTTTGTCGCGCGCGGGTGCATCGATCGAACTGTGGGCAGGCAGTCCAATCAGCCGGAATTAGGAAATTAACGCTCGCGTTGCACGCGAACACGCGGTGTATAGCAGCGAAATGTCGATGATGAATGGACGAGAGACAGGGAGAGAGCGAAAGAGGAGGAGGAAAGTTTCGATCACCTGACACGCATAGCTGATTCATCGTAAAAGCAGAAACGCTAAACAAACCATCAGGTTTGATACATATACATATAAAATCGGTCGGTCTACTGTACACACACCAGCGGCCGTCGATTATTCAATTTTTACGAGGCAAACATACACACACACAGCTCGCGTCGATATAACCGAGATTTATCGCGCGGCTGTTTTTTGTCTCACCTATATACATGGGCTCGTCTCTGTGTATGTATTATACGATGTCGGGCGCACAGCGGGATCGATTGTATTAGCGGGACTGTTGCGCAATATATCGGTAATTCTTGATGAGTCGGCTGTGTATATCTGTGTATCGTGTACACACGCGGACTCACGCCTGCGCTCTCAAGGTTAGACGCGCGGTGCTCTGCGCCTGTCAGAGATGATATCGAAAAAAAGAGAGAGAGAGAGAGAGAGAGATAGGTCCTGACCTAAGCACTGTACTGTGTACAAAGATCGTGTAAGAAGTGTGCATGTGTGTGTAAAAAATAAAGAATATCGAATGGGTTTCATTAAAAAGTATACAATTTGTTCGAAAAGGAAAAACTAAGGCACTTTTGTGGAAAGAGGCACATTTAAATGACAGATACATGTATAATGACGAGTCGCTTTGTCGTATTGGAATTCCACGAAAACTAATAAAGTAACTGCTCTGAGAACGGTGAAACAAAAAAAAAGTGATGAACAATGCCTCGGCGCTGGAAAACGTCGATAACTGGCGTGTAGGGATTAACGACCGTGCGAGGACAGTTGCCGCTATAGGTGTGCAAGGGCAAAAGCTCGTCGCTGTGTAAAGATTAGTATATTACGTATCAAGGGCGAAAAGTGAGCTTTTTCAAACGGAGTGTGTTTGCAGTGTGAGTCGAAGGCAAGTTGTTGGTAT
>JAPYZO010009311.1:0-13492 GCA_030522905.1 Torymus flavipes | reverse complement strand
TATTGATTATTTATTTCAAGAACATGTTTCTTTAAATTGACCGAATGAAATTCAAATAAATCAATTTATTTGAATTTAACAATTTTTTTTTTCAGTGTATAGAATAATTGCCGTAGAAAATTATTAGTCAAGCTGCCGCGGCGGATATAATCGTGTGATCATAAAACTTTTTACTCTTTCAAAAAAAAGTGCTTTCAAACGAATATACTTCGTTTCACTACTGACGCATATAAAATAAAACTTTTTTTTTCAAACATAAAATTACTTATTGCCATTTCCATCTCTCGAATTATTTGGAAATCCGCACATTCCTATACTATCCCGAGTATTTTCTTCTCCGCGCGCAAAATCTCCCACCAAGACATTGAAAAACGCGCGTTGCTGCGCTGTGCACTTTCGTTTTCCACCATCACACGAAATTTCTCACTTAATTTTTCCACATTTCTCGAACTCCAAGCACGCACGCGCGCCGTATATATACGTCTTTCTCGAACGACGAGCGTCGTGGATTTTCACTCATTTGCAAGCGAATACATAAACAATACGCCGCGCGACCGAGAAAATAGACGCGATAATTGCGCGCTAGCTATTCTCCTCGTGCTCGCATCGTAAATAAAAACGGTTGTGTAAGCGCGCGAGATCATTTGCCCGCGCGCTAGAAAATAAAGGTGAGCGAACGCGACGACGCGGCCAACACTCGCTCAGTTCTTATATATACGCGCGCACGTGTATATTATACATATAGCTAAAGATCAGTTGGAAAACAGAAAGCGCGTGCGCCGTCGTCGTCGTTTTAGCACGCGCTGCAGCCGTTCATTCATTCGAGCCTCTCTCGCTTAGAATAAAGGTCAATAGCTATTTATCCGTCGCGGCGGCGGCGACGGCAGCGGCGGCGACTATATACGCGCGCGCGGTTACGCAACTGGTAATGTCTCGGTAAGTGGCCAGTATTTCTGGCACGATCCCCGCCACCGCCGCGGTCGTCTATTCTTTCGCGCGGGCACCGCTCCTCGGAAATTCCGATGTCCTTGGTGCTCGGCGTGTGTAATATACGCACTTTGCTCTCTCTCCCTCTCGCAAAAACCAAGTCCTGCGAGGTGAACGTGCGCACAGTGTATGTGTGTGTATATACTACCTTTGCAGCGAGCGCGTGCTGTGTGAGAAACTTGATGACCTTTTAAGGATATGACACGGCGAAATTCGGGTCGGAATCCTTTCCTCTCTCTCTCACTGGCTATACTCACTTGTACGAGTGAATTGCGCGATGTGCTGTGTGCGTTCCGGTTCGTTAAGCTTCTGGCGCTTTCTGCGAATAATTTTGCAATTTTTAGGTCGTCGTGTGCGACGCGCGTTGCGTTCTTTATTTCTATTAAGATAAAATGCGGTCTTATGTGTATTATGTACCTATATGTGTGCGAGTGCGCATTGTGTGCAGTTGCAAAGTGCTTTATTTTACTTTAAAAGATTCAAAGATGTGTATAATCTTATTCATTAAAGGAACCTAGACGTTACGTTATCTCTTACCGTGACAGCCAATTAAAACGCGGCTCGTATACGTGTACATATATCCGCGTCCCCGTAGAATACTTCCCCGCGGCTTATTAGAATTTAACCAGTTTTATGCTCGAGAACTTATAGGCCTGGTCAGGTGCTCAACTAGTTTTCATCGACTTGTCCCAATTCGGACGTACATCTGACCCAATTTATCTTTTTTTCTCAATTATCGCTAGACCAATTAGCTGCATGATATCCTTAACTCTGCGTCTCAATTTTAGCTATATCCATAACGGATGACCAATGTTTTTTTCTTAATTCGTTGGCAAGTGGTGCTCCAATTAAATATTTCGAATGTTGCATTCAGAAGTTCATCCGCTTCTTTACTCCTTTACATTTCAACAAGAGCTCTATATAAGTGCACGCAACGATAAACAAGAAGAATCGAGAGAAAGAAGACAAATTAAAGCTGTCTTTGTAACAAAAACTCCACGAAAATATAGAGTGACTTAGCGTAATCGGCGTTGCGTTAAAAAAAAACTCTCCAAAGCTCCCGACTCTCAGCACACACACACGCTCACATAATATATATAACACGTGCAGTGTGTCTTGTATATCGCGGAGTCAATTCTGTTTTGTCTCTCTCTCTCTTTCTCTCTCCCTCTCGCTAAACCGAGATTATGCACTGCTCGGCCGGGCAAATATCCAAGGTCAAGAGAGCCATTCCGCGAGAGTATACGTCTGTGTGTGTGCGTATAATACGACGCGCCACCGGCACGCAGCGGCTCAGTGCGTACCGAGAGATAAGGCCGAAATCGACGTCGGCCCGAAGTAGCTGCAATAGCAACAGCAGCGCATTTCTATATATACTCACACACGCACAATCCAACATATAATCATTTGATTATCCCAAGAGCGAATATACGCACGCGTACGAGAGGATAATTCGGACGCTTCGTAGAGGGGATTGTCGTGGTACGTTCGTTTTTTGAAGACAGGATGATAGTTTATTAACGATCGAAAAGGTTCGACGTTGCGCGCGGCTATACGGGAGAGTGAGGAATGAATAAAGAAAGAAAGAAAGAACGAACGAGGGAGAAAGTGTGACCGGAATACATTTATCGCGATGCGCGTCAGTGCCTAGTACATAATAGTCGAGTGACTGTGTGTGTGTATATGTGTGTGCGTGAGCGCGAGTTTCTTTTTTGCGCTCGTGCGTGCGCGGGGGGGACGAAAAATCTCTCGCAGCGAGCAGCGCTGAATGGGTATGCGCGCCGCGGCATTGAATACCGCTAAACCACCATCGATCAATCGTGATGTCGGGTTTGAGCTTTTTTTCGTGTCCATTGGAGAGAGGAAGAGAAGGGGTTGCCTATACGTGTGTATGTGCATAAGTGCCCGCGTACAGTCAGGCTTTAATGAGACTTTTTAATTCTTGCCTATATAGGCGGCCGCTACGGCGGGAAAAAATGCGCGACCCTTTTTCGTGTTCGTTGGAACGTGCGCTTAAATGGTAGGCGGATACCGCGATGGGAATTGACAGGTTGAAAGGATTATGCTGATAGTAGATTTATTAATGTCTTTCCGGGCACCGCGTGGCGCGGTAATGGCACTGAGAATCAATGTTCTTTCTCTCTCTATTATGCGTGTAAAAATTCTTATTGGAGAGTGATGTAATTGATTGATTTTGTAATTAAATATCCATTGTGATCGATATACTTTAGTGAGCAGTTAAAAAGTATATTTTATACTGACAACTGCGTTTGCAGTCATAAACTGACACAGTTCGTAGCCTTTTTTCAAACTAAAAAAGAAACTAGAAACTATACACAAAAGAAAATTAATTAAAGCAAAGATCGTCTATATGATACTCGAAGCACCTACACGAGTACATTCAATTAATTACGAGAAGAAGAAGAAAAAAAAGAGGATCGCAGGCGAATGAAACTTTCATGAAATTCATCTGATGCACGGGGCAGCTTTATAATAAACAGCATTACTGCGCGCGCCATTGGTTGCGTCGGATATGCTTTTAACTGGGTTGCGATTACATGCCGCTGAAATTCTCTAATACACCCAATTAATCTTAATCGACCGTGAACCGGTAATTGGCCGTTGATCGAAAATGGCCCAAAGAAAGCGCTGTTAGAAAGTATTCCGTCACGACGTACACGTCGTCACTTGGCAAGCGCGCGTTCACGGATATGTATACATCTATCCAGACTCTGTCGTCCGTGATCAATCATCGGAAATAAATAGGGTCGACTACGAGTTTTGGCGAGCAAGCGCGAGAGAGAGAGAGGGAACGAGTACACGTAATAAGCGCTACTATACTGCATCGGCTTTTGTTTCAGACGCGCTTTTTTTTTTTTTTGCTCGAAAGAAGATATCGAGTTTCACCGTACCAGGGGCACGCGCGTGCGCTGTTTCATAAATTGGGTCCAATTGAAATTGGAAAGAGAGCGCTGAATTGACAGAATGGGAGGTAATTGACGAATGCAGCACGCGCGAGTGGGGCGAAAAGTTGCGTGGTTTTTTTTTGTGCAAAATTTTCTGAAGGCCAAATACAGTGTATAAGGTTCATATAACTACGTTGATTGGGATTTTTCTATTGATCATAGAAAGTTCGAAGATAGATGGTAAAAAGCAATGCTTTTGTGTTTGCTTTAGATATACTTTTTAGTTAAGGAACTATTGAGGAAAATTTTCCGATAATCCTATACCACCAGTGCAGTGAATTTACAATGGAATCGTGATTTCTATCGTTGTGAATATTTCATGAAAATCTGGAGTATATAGTGAGCATCTTGAGACAAATCTTAAACTTTGAGCGAAAAGTAAATGTCGGCTGTTGCCATGATGGCTTCAAATCCATTCATCTGATCAGGGTTTATGACAATCTCTTCTATCCTCGTTTATACGTCCGTTTAATCCTGTTAATTTTATTCCTTCAGACTGTGAAATTAATGCTCTTACCTCTCACTCCAACCCTACGACATAATTGCAATAAAATATCTACCCATGCCGCACGATTCGCTTTCCTTCGTATATAATAAAATTCAGTCATAAACCGCTACAGTATGAGCATTAAAATATTACCCAACACGTGATATCGCGAACGCGAAAAAAGAAAGACCTTTTCTCGACTTATCACTCGGCCGCAGAGAGCTAGACAGCTCCTCGGCTAAATTAGAAAATTGCATTACTTCAAATGAAGCTCGCTAAATTGCAGTATAAAAGTATAGTAAAGAAGAGTGCAACGAAATGGCGCCAGAGATTAAAAGGCTGTGTTGTGTCCCATCGGTGGCGAAGTTAAGCGAGAACGAACGAAACAAAACAAAAAAAAAAGAGGAACAATTAAAAGTAATGAAACTTGGTCACGTAAAACATCGCGTTCGGCTCTCCCGTAAACATTATAACTTTATGGATGGCCGTTCCCCGGACGCGCGAGAGACGCGAGCAGCGTATAACGTATAATAAAATACTTCGCCGAGAGGGCACGCAGGCAGGGAGGCAGGCAGGCAGGAGTGTATATAGAAGTAGAGAAGTAGTGGTATATAGGTAGAAGCGAAAGAAGCAAAAAGAAGAAGAAGAAGAAGAAGTCGACGGCGATGGAGGAGTAGGAGGAGAACGAACTACAGCAGCAGCAGCAGCTCATTCGCTCAGTGCGTGCGAGAACCTCTGCATTCGCTGCGCTAGGTATGCGTGTGCGCGTCGAGCGAGAGGAAGAGAGTATATATAAGCAGCGATCGCGAACGACTGACTGCAGCAGCGGCCGGCACATGACGTCACCAGGGCCGCTCGCGTATCATTTTTAGCCGGCGCGGCGCATAGCGAGAGTGCGAGCGAGAGGCTCTCGCTCTCACCACGTATATGCAGAGGAGCGCTCTCGCCTGCGTGCGTGTATGTATGTGTATATAGCTGAGCTGGCTGCTGCTGCTGCTGCAGGCCGTCGAAAAGAGGCGCGCTCGCGAGGTGGGGAAGCCAGTCAAGTAGTAGTAGTAGTAGTCGAGCCGACGGGGGTCGACGTTTTCACTCGGAGAGCTATAACTGCCTCTAGCCGGCTGCAGCAGCAGCGCGCTTTCCCCCGCGAGCGCATGTGCTATACTGGCCGTGCCGAAAACGTTGACCCTGCGGTAGGTGATGTCGTGGAGAGCGGACTGGACGTCGAAAATCGAAAGACCGGCTATACGACGAGCTGGGGAAGGAGTAGCATTGGGATAGAGGAAAGTCTGCATAATATATATGTTGAGACCCGTCGTCGTCGACCGGAGATTCGGAGCTGCTGCACGCGCGCTCCGGTGTTGTTTTCGTCGCGCGATGATCTGTCGGAAGGGAGAGGAGCGGACTTTTAAACGCCGCCCGTGTATATATGTTTTATTTCGGGAGTATAGCGCCGCTGCTGATGATGATAATGGCTCCGGGAATGGAGGTCAGACTGCATAGGTGTATATACGAGCGCCGCGCGCGATTTTTAAGTCAATGAGGTTAATAACGGAAATGGGGAAACGCGCGGAGGGATGAGTTAAATATGGGGCTGTGTGTATGTGTGTGCGGCATTGTTTGGCTCGATGCCTGCTGCTCCGTCTTTCCCTGTCTCGCTCGCGTTCGAGACTCGACGAAGCAATTTCGTGGGGTAAGATATATACACAATGCCTCCTCCTCCTCGCGCTTTACCCCGATAAAAAGTCGCTTTCATTAGCTTAATTGATATAACTTCAATTGACTTCAATTGACTTACCGCCGCAGACGGAGAGGCCGCTCGATCAGATAAGTTTTCGAATTTCCACGGCCGCCGCAGTCTCTCTCTCTCTGTATATATATTATTTCCTTCCTGACCATGCCGGACACGTGGATAGGCATTAATACACGCGGCAGTTTTCATCATGTAACATTTCTCTAATTGCCCCCGTGCCTGCCATTGGGACTGCATACACTGCATATAGGTATATGTAATATGTATATACGCGAAAGGAGGCTATACACTTGTGGATCGTATAACAGCACGGCGTATATGCCAGAAACGGCAATTAAAAAACTTTCGATCCGCATCCGAGAGCGAGCGAGCGGAGAGGGAGAGAGATATACACATTCGGAGCGACTGTTGCTGTGCCGCGGCGCGTATATATACAGTGAAAATCCTTGATCTCGATTTCCAACGCGGTGTGTGATGTGTCTCAGTTCGCGCGTGCGATGCACGAGGGAGAAGATCAAACTCTCCGCAGTCGCGCCTGCTGCAGCACACATTTCGCCTTATGTGTGCGAGTGTATATATAATGCGTCATCGTTCAATGTGTGTAATCCAGTTAGCGAGTTTTTCGGTTAATCCCCCTACGTCTAGACGACGGCCGCGCGTATATAGTGGCGAAGAAAGCGGCGGTGCATTCGACGACGATGGGGAAAATGAGCATCGCGGCCCCGGGACAGCAGCACGCGCGTATACGGAAGAAAGAAAGGAATATACAGAGGGAGAGAGAGCTTTGTGGATAATAGATGGAAGGAAAAGGCGCAGGGCTTACAAGGGAGAAAATGAGCGCACACCGCGCGCGCGTATATTAGAAAGAGAGAGAGAGAGAAATGAACAGTTGCAACGTCGGAAGAGAGCGAGAACAAGAGGGGATGGATAGATAGAAACGGGTGACGGGAATGCGCGCACGCGTGTCTCGTGCTTGGCATGGGCGAAGAAGCGCGCACGGGGGAGAGAGCACAATAGCCACGAGGATGCATTTTCATTCTACGATGCCGCGGGAATCGCTAATGCAATCGGGGAGTGGTTTGTCGCCTGTCGTCGTCTTTTTCTTCTTTCTTCTCTGTACACTCGCACTCGGGGCCACTTTGTCGTTGTCATTAACGCGCTAGCCGCGTATATCGCACCGATGCAGCTATACAGTGTATATACTAACCGAGGATCGAATCTAATTCTCCTTCTTTACTATTCGTAGTCCGCATTTTCGAAGATGTGTAGATACAAGAGAAGAGCGAGAATTTGATTAATTACCGTTTAATTGACGGTTGTCGCAGCCGCGAGAGAGCATGTGATGCGTGGGAAAGTTGACGGTGATCAAGCTGGAATTACACCCTTCTCGGCTGCTGATGAGAATTAAGACGCGCGCTGCGCTGTTGTTTCTCGCTGCTGCTGCTGCTGCTGCTGCTGCTGAATTCGAGCCAGTCAAAATTGCCTAACGGTGCATCGTAATGAGATTTCGCGAAATTAAATTTTAAAAGCCGTGCTATCGGGTGGCGGCGGCGCTCTCGTATGTGTATATGTGTATACGAGAGGGATTCATAGTGCAAAAAACGCAAAGTGTGTGTGTGCGTATACGGTATGCTTGAAAACGGCCGAAAAATAATTAAGGAAAAGAATAATTCAGCGTCTTTACTGTGCGAACCTATAAAAGTTCTTCCATCATAATATGTACAACACGGAAGTTATACTTTTTATAAAAGAACAGAGTTAATGCCTCGAAGAATGATGAAGTATACATCAAAGCCATATCACGAGGATTAGCGAATGATTAAATAATTCACTTAAGCAAAGTGCAGCGCACACTCGCTCTCGAGAGCGGCATTTTTTCCAGTACACAATGATTTGCATAGTTTAACAATTCTATATACCTGCCTTTCGGCCGTCGCTGCTGCCGCGACACAGTTGCCATTGCACAGCGGCGTAATATTTCACAACACACACACACACACATCATTTCAATCGCGGGCACGTACGTATCATACACACCACGTAAGAAAAAAGAAACAGGAGGTGGTGGGGAGATTGAGCCCAGGTCACTTACATCTATCGAGCGGATACATACATAATGCGCTGCATATGTACTTATATATATATAAAACACAGAGGGGGACTTTGTATACGTGTATGGGTGTATATATATCCGCGCGTCGTTCCGCACATATAGGCGCGAGACTTCTTCGCTCGCTTGCTGGCGAGAGAGAAAGAGATAAGCCATGGTCGCCGCCGCCGCCGTCACGTGCGCGCAGGGGTCTCGAGAGATTCCAACCCACTGACACCGAGCCGTGCGCGCAGACCGGCTGCTGCTGTACACACATATATATACGCGCACGTAGTGTATATAGACGTGGATGATGATCGTCGTCCCGGCCTCTCGGGAGAGTCGAGACTTTTGCGATTTCTTGAAAATTGCCGCCGTCGAGGCATCGTACTCAAAGTCGCTGTGTAGCCACTTTTCTGCTCTCTCTCTCTCTCTCTTTTTATCTCTCTCTACCCTTTCGTCGCGTGCCGATGGGCTTTTTCAAAGTGGATATGAGAATTTCCAGGATTTATTTTTTTCGTGTCGGGTGGGCTTTACGGTATACGGGGTAAAGTCATTGAGAGCCAGTGAGTTTTGTAAATGGGAAAAATTACGAACCGAGAGAGGGGTAGAGAGGGAGAGGGAAAGACAGTGTTGCGTAATCCGAAGCCGTAGAAGATGCGGAGAAGTACGGGGATTTCGCCGTTAAGCTGGCATAGTTCGACTTCATAAAGCTCTGCTGGGAACTCAATTTTTAATAAAAAAATAAATATATGCATTTACTCTCTAAATGTAAGAGTGAAAATTCACTACTTCCATAGTTAAAACTCGTGCACTTACGAAATAGTGAATATGCACTCCAAAATATATATAGTCAAATATACACTACTAAATTATTAATAGATTTGACTATTTCGGAGTGCATATTCAATATTTCGTAAGTGCAGGAGTTTTAACTATTGAGGTAGAGAATTTTCACTCTTTTACATTTAGAGAGTACATTTAGTTTAAACAGATATATAGAATAATTTCTGCAAAAATTCTAAAAATATAGTTCAAATCCCAATGTGTAATTTTGTAAAATTAATCGTGCGATTTAATAATTATTTGAAAAAATGAATTATAGAATCGACGGCAGCGCTCTGTTAAACATTCGCATTGTAATTCACTCAACAGCACGAAAAAAACATTGTATTTGCGCACCGGATTAATAAATAATTTACAGTTGGCAGATTCGCTCGTTTGAAACCTATTCAAAAGCCGTGTGTGTGTGGCATGACTCGTGCAAACATTGTCAGTCATCGTCGAATTGATGGCGCGCGCGCGCGGACGACGCACGCACGATTCGTGCGATGCGTTGGGTCAGTAATCGCGTAAATATTCATCGGGGCTGGGGTCATTCGACGGAAGTACCACACAGCACATCGTCACTCGCTCCCATTGGTGTAGGTCAGTTTATTTTTTTTAAAGTGCTTCCCATTACATTGACTGCGTCGCCTGTAACCGATCACGGCTATATATACACGCTTCGTCCGTGTTTTATACCATTATTGTTTGCCCGCGCGGAAAAGCTTTCACGTTTACCTAATTAAAATCTCTGCGCTCGTTTTTTTGAATAATTTCTCGTTACAGGTAGTCGCTTTTATGAGAAAAAACTAGCAGAATATAGTGGAAGCACAGAATAAACCACTTAAGTTTTTTAGAAATAGTAATTATTAAACGGTTAATTCACATGACAAATAATTCTATTTTAATGACTATATTATTCCTAGGAACCGACTACATACTACTTTAACAGAGTTTTATTTTTATTTTTTTATAATCGATAACAACTTGGTTCAACTCAACTGTTATTACAAGTTATTCTTAATTGAAAAGAATGTTGTTAATTGCCCCATTAAATGTTAGGTGTTTTACGATCACTTAAAC
The DNA here is from genome assembly GCA_030522905.1 of Torymus flavipes. Lineage (NCBI taxonomy): Eukaryota > Metazoa > Arthropoda > Insecta > Hymenoptera > Torymidae > Torymus > Torymus flavipes. The sequence goes on along the minus strand of JAPYZO010009311.1, from coordinate 3,305 downwards.
GTATATACTACTATAGCTTCATAACCTGAACTGCTCTCGTGCGATCATATAAAGTATATCAATACAACCAATTAAATATACTTGGTCTAGAAATTGTCAAGCACTATATACATTCACATCGAGGAAAACTATTAAACTGTCCGCCGACCTTAAACCGCAAAACCTTGCTGTTTCCATTGTTTCAATTTCCGTTTTTCTTTATATCATAAAGTAACGACCGAGCGTAAACGCGAAAAAACAAAAGACCGCAGGAGACGAAGAGTAACACTAAACTATAAGACTCCTCGTCGTCGGCGGTGGTAGCGCGGCTGCCATCAACCGGAAGCGGCGGAGCGAAGGCGCGCGAGAAGAGGGTTTGTGTTCCGGACGCGCCGGAAATCCGAGAAGGCGCCGCCGCGCACATCCTCACACTCTACTATGTGTATACTTTTCCTCTGCCATCACCTACTCTGAGCTCTCCACACCTACATATGTATCCTATCTTGTTTTGTCGGGAGCTTATCACACTTATACTTACGCGCAGACGCACAACGATTTCGCGACGTGCAGACTGCCCTTACCTACCCCAGGTCTGCGTACATACACGCGCGAAAGCTGGACGCGCAAGGTCACTCGTAAGTAGCTCAAGTTCAGTCAATGATATTGAATTACGATACGTGGAGATCCCTCCCCTGGTCGCGCGCGCGTCTGGCTACGTTGGGTGTCTCGGTACTGTCATTACCCTTTGAAAAAAAACAAGAGTACGCGCGCACCTTTGCTTACGGTCTCGGGTTCAGGTATGCGCAGACACCTTTGGCTTCTCGTATGGCTGTTGCGTGACTTTTTTGCGTGAAGTTTGGATGTCGTTAGAGGATTCGGTTGGGTTTGGGAACTTGTGATTAGAGTAGGTTTACAATTAGGGTGCTCCGATGACGAGGAGTAATTTGATTCTAATAGATTATCATTTAAATAAATAGTTTAGGTTCAAAGTAAATACATGAGTCAATTTGTTTTACTGCTTGATATGCGATGGCCAATAGAATCCTATTCCTATAATCTAATATGCATTCAAATTATAGCTTGACGTATATTATGTTTCAAGTCCTATAATGATTGTCGCCAGACACCGTTTAGGTCATCTTAGAATCGTCCAAAGCTTCGGCACTGTTTAATTTACGCATACGTTATAGATATATAGAACCTTGGCATGCAAACGCATACATATACTTCTGGATAAAAATCTTTTATTTATGTATCCGTGTAAAAAGTGCTTGCAATTCTAATTTCTAGTATAAATATCCGCGCTTCGGTCCGATATATATAAGCCGCATATAAAACTTATCTCGCTCGTTCAGCACGAAATGATATCAATGGCTGTTTATTTTTTCCAGCGAATGCATTAGCGCACGGACAAAAAAGAACTTGGACAAGGTCACACGTACCGTGGCCTTATCACAAAACGGAGCGAGTTAAATATATATAGGTTATTAAACTTATTAGTAATCTTTATTGGGTTTAAATGTGCATTTTAAAGCCGGAGTATATTTAGTGCACATTTTAAAAGAGTGACCAAAATTTTTATAGCAGGTCGTTCATACTTTATTTGATTTAGTTTTTATGTAAATATTTTTTGAAATACTTACCATATTATCTATAACTGTTGGAATAGCCTTTGAGAGTAAAAACAATTGTTTGTTGGAAAAATTAAAAAATTCACGATGAATTTAAACTTATTAATAGAATTGTTATCTCGTGTCATTGGTCGGCTTATCGAAGGAAAAAAAAACAATAAGTAAATAAAGAAAATTTCATACCGAGCGATGATAATTGTATAAAAATGACTTTTTTTACTAGATTAATACTCGTAATTCAATTTCTTTCGAAGGTATTACACTTCCACCTTATCTAATGGAAACTTTACTAGCTTTGCCATTGAAAAAAAAATTTAATTAAATAATCTACCGATAATACGTATACTGTATATTTGTAATATGCCCAATGCCATTTATAAATTGCAATAATATTTTACCACTACAACCGTATACGTTCATTCCTAAATAAAAAAATCAATCTCTCCTCGCATATTATTCCGCGTAACAAGCCCACACACTGCAAGACGTTAATTCCGGAACATCTGTCCGGAAGTGACAGCTCGGCAGGCACAGCCTCGCTGGTTTAGCCGCTATCTCCCTCTCTTTCTTTCCCTCACTCGCAGTCGAGAAGCCATTTACCATGCACAATGCACACCGCCTCTTGGCCAAATGCGCTCACCGTATTTTTCTCCAGTGCGTTATGGGTGTACACACATGTATACATCGATGCATCGAGCTGTCGGGAAATGAAAGATGCCGGCGGCCGTGCGCGCTTTGTAATTTGGCCAAGCCATTATTAGGAGAGCGAAGAGAGAGAGAGAGAGAGAAGCGCGTTATAATATATGCACATACGATGCGGGCTGCCTCTTCTCTCTTTCTCTCGCTCTCTCTCTCTCTATAAGACAGTTTTCGAGGAAGTAAAGGAAGAGGCCCGGATAACGAGTTGTGGTGCCGAAAAACCGCGAGCGAGCAGTACGGACTCACCTGTTCGCCCGCCGTGAGCGATAGCTTGATCTCGCGCGCTGGCACAATGTATTAGCGGTCGATATACATGCATATAGTATACATATACACCTACACGCGGGTGAGTTTGTGGCGGCGCACATCCGAGGCTCGCGGGCGAGCCTCTTCCTCTTCTTTCTTATATGTTGAATGTGATTAATTGTGGCGTAGCTAACCAGAGCAGCGGTGCTGCTGTTGCTACTCGCGTGAATGCAAAGTGTATTATGCGTGTGTATATCTGTGATGCATACGTTGAAGTTTGCAGTTATTGGATGCGTACATGTATGTTTTATTTAAGAATATTTTTCGATGGGAATTTCCTGTAGGTACGTACATACTTGTCGATACAATAAATTCATTCATGAAATACGCGTATACACATTTATATATAGGCAACTGCGAAATTTGATTTTAGACGCGGCTGCGTTCTGCTATAATGAAATTTCAACGCTCGCGCGTGAATTGTACTCTAGCGCAGCGAACGATGATAATAATGGGGTATATATTTGAACGCGCGCTTGCGCGTATATAGTGTGTATTCTCGGGTATCGGCGGAGCCTTCGAGCGCGCGCGGACATTGACATAATGCGGGCACTGAAATGTCATAAACACTCGCGGGCATTGCAAGGTTACGAGCACTCCTCTTGATTGTGATTACATATATCAAGTGGGTTACCTTTTAATATTACGGGGCTATTAGAAAGGTTAATCATTGTATTGTACTACTTCGGT
>JAPYZO010009310.1:0-13646 GCA_030522905.1 Torymus flavipes | reverse complement strand
TCTTTTTTTACTTATTGTGTCTGTTTCTTTTTTTTTTTCGTTGGTTGGAGTGCAGATTCACGTGGGGGCTCCGCGGATTCGCCGGTAATTTATTGCGACTTTGACTTTGCAGTCGAGAACTATTTGTTGCGGTTTATGGGTTTCTGATTAGGCGGAGTTTTATTCCGTTGCGGTTGACGTATAGTGCGAGTACAAACGGGTATAGAAGACGATAGAGGGGTGACGTTAAAAAGAAACTGATAAGAGATAATATTCATCGAGCGATAAATGAATACCGTTACAATATGCTGAAAGTTTCATGTACGACTTGGAGCCAATGTTACATATACTTATAAATAAAAACACGAAACGCCGCGAGGAAAAGAAATCATTTCAGTCCAAATTATTGTTACTATATTGTAGTTTAAAAATACACACTTTTATTTTTTTGTCTCTGTTTTTATTTTGATATTTGGTATAGAGTCTGATCCTCCAGAAATATACGAAAATCGGTGCAACAGCGCCGGATATCAAACAAACAAATAACGATAATACTCTAAACAAAAGTTATATTTAGATTAATTTTCCGCTTTGTTTACCTATTCACGCTAGAGTACCTACGCAAGCGGCGCCTGCTCACGATTGCGCAAAAGTTTAATTTGCACGATGATACGTTAACGTTTATATTTAAAGGCCCATTGATCAGCGTACATGCGCTTCTTGAAACCGATCTGGCAGATCCTCAACTGACAATACTTGCTCCCCGATGCAGCAATGCATTACCGCGAATCCAAAGTCGGATATATCATTTTTCAGTAATCGCACGAAAATAGCCTGCGGCCGCGGTAAGCAAAACAAACAGCTCGCTGCATCATACAGATGCATATAAATACATATATACAAATATATATGTACCAGCGTCGCGCTCGTGTGTTTGACTCAGTCGATATTTTTATAGCCTGCCGTATTGACACGCGGTAATGATCTCCCTGTACGCACTAGTGATATATATATAGCGGCTCTTTCGCGGATCATGATACGTATCCTTGGACGCGAGACTCTCTCTTTTTTTTCTAGAATATATCGGAAGATGATGTTAGTCTCTTGTTAGCTTCATTCTTTATGCATAGGCGTAAAAAACGTCATTAGGACTCGAGTGTTTCTTCTTCTTTACAATGCTATATACACACAGATTCAATGCTTCCTAATTTTTTATTACCCGCGCGTCGGCGAATAACGCGCGACAGACGCTGACGGCATGATCATCGCGTCTATTAAATTATAACCGTCTATACGCGCGCGACTGCATAATTTACTTGTCCGATGTATAAAGTGCTTTATCTCCCATTATAGAATGATGTAACTCGCGCGCGCGCGAGCGCTTTGACACGCCGTTTGATTAGCTTAATCGTCCCAGCGAATTGCCCTCGTATATTTGCACTTTTCAGCTCTCTTCCGCGCGTTCTGTTATAAAACCTCGCCTCATCACTATTACATACCATTACACTTCAATAACATACTTCCTCGACGAAAAGACAAAAACACAGGGCCGCGCGCTCGCGCATTTAAAGCCACCGGTGGCGTCTGATGTCACGCGGGCTCATGAAACTTTCATCCGCCTTATATATTATCATCGACCTCGCGCCGCGACCCATATATCCGCCGTTCGACGTCCGTCCGTCTGCTCTCGCGAAAACTGTAATTAATCAAATCCGAATATCTCCTTCTCGGTTCTTTTTTTCAGCCACGCACGCGTCACGGCCGAAAATAGTATACTCTTCAAAGTTCTCTCGCGGTTATTATGCGTGCATATATATATATATTCTTTATATATACATTCTACTGCTCTCCCGCCGCACGCGCCGACCCACTTTTGCGAATTACCGCCAATTACATACCATGAGAGAGAGGCTTACCGCGCCGAATTCCTCGCGTCGCGCGCTCATCAACATCGCGCAGCGTGCGCTCCAGTTGCGCGATTGCCCTAATACTTATATTACCTATGCATTGTATACGCGCGCCTATTATGCGCGTAACTGAGTTACGTATAATGGGGGTCGAGGAGAGTATACAGCGATAATATTAGTGTATGCGTGCATAGACAGCAAAAAAAAAAATATATCACTGCTGTCAGCGTCCATGCGTTATGCGTGTACATATTTATGTGTAAATAAATATAGCAGGTGCGTCGGTGGTATGGTGTAAGCGGTCGGCAGCGCGGCATCGCCGAGATTAGCCGAACTTGAACTTTCTTCGCGCGCGCGCGAGCGAGCGAGCACTGCCAAGTGTTACGCCGCCAATTACGGCGGCAGCGGCAGCTTTTTTTTTTGTTTCTTTTATTATCTTATGGTGCAGCGATGCAACAGTGCGGCAGCAGCGACTCATGACACATGGATTGAACACAAGCTTTAGAGCGCCTCCCTTTCTCGCTCTCTCGTACTCATTATGTCGCTGTTCCTGTTGCGCGCACACCCACAGCATGGCATCTTGTTCCCCTTAGTCTTCTTCTCGCATCCAGCCTCGTGCTTGTCCTTCTTATCCTTCTTCTTCTTCTTGCGCTGCTTAGACTCGACGAGCTTCGACTCCCTCGTCATGGCGGCTTTCTGACTGTCGCCTTTGCGGCCCTCCATCGCTCGCGACCGACTCCCACCGACTGGCGCGTAAGGTATGGAAAAACTAGGAGCACGGGGATAAAGAGGAGAGGTACCAGACGATTATAATCAAGCCACTTTACCCAAGGGAGGAGGAAATGGATGAGAGAGAGGGAAGAAAAGAAAACAGTGCGCGCACCGATGAATAGGGCACACACTCGCTATTGTCGGCCCAATTGCGGCCGCTCCACTAGCGCGCCCACACTAATACTGGATCTGCTGCTGCTGCTGCTGCTGCTCTCGTACGTCGTTTATCCATCCATCCGTACCAGCTGGAGTGAGTGAGAGAGAGAGGGATGCTGGTATTGCACAATGCGCGCGATTTTTCCGCGACAACGACACTTGAGAATCCCGCGCGATTTATGTAACGCCCGCGAGCGCGCGTAGATAGACAGAACAACACACAAATATATTACACACTCACACACTTTGACACGCGAGAAGGCTATTCTTTTCAATACGTATGTATATATATACACACACTGTGCAAATAAATAAAACACTCGTTCGATCGGCTCCTTGTTTTTTATTCTTTTGTTCACCGCGCGAGCGGACTAAGAGGAAGAAAGATAGAGCCTGCAGAGAGGCTGCAGGAACAGCGACTAGCAACAAACAACTCGTCGGTACCGCGACTCGGCTCGAAATGTCGGCGCGCGCCCGTTGAATCAGCAATTTTATAATAGAAACATACGCGCGCGCCACCGCGCCGCGCGTTATTTAAACTTTCGGACTACTCGCGCAAGCGCGGCAGCTTTTCCTCGATATATATGTGTATACAATTATAAAGTCATCATCATCGTTATATACCGTTCGCGCGCGAAAGAAAAAAAGATAGCGCAGACGCCGACCGAACGAGAGAAAAAAAAAGAACGCGCCTATAAGAACTATACACGCAGACATACAACAACCACAGGGCGTTACATAAACAATCGCGGGCGTCGTTATATTTTCGTGACGGCTATAATACGCGAGTAGGCTTTTGGCGGGCGGCCAGCGCCGGTGGTACGCGCATGATGGCGATCTCGCGCAGGAGGAGAGAACTACACTGAGGCAGCCGCCGCGAGAAACGAGAGCCATGGGACAAGGCTGCCTTCGTTCGTACCTATACGTTCGACGGTGCAGCAGCAGCGTGATGGCATGCATCGCCCGCCGCAATTGCGTAACAGGTATAGTATCGGACGCGCGCATATATATAGGCCCCCGTCGTGGGTTTCAGGTGGGGGGCATTTCGCGCGAGTAAGCACGTGCGCGCGGTATGTCAACAATTTGATCGAGTTCCGAGGAAATCTTAGTTGCTGAATTTTCTCGCCGTGACATAGTTTCGGGGCTTTCAGCGTGTATAGAAGTCGTCGCCGCGTATACGTGTGTGAGAGAGAAGTTGAGTTACGAGGCAGGCGCACGCTGCGTGGTTTACGGTGGTTTTTGTGATATAGATAAGCGGCGGCGGTGGTCACGTGATTTTTTGCACGTCGGGCTAGTATATCGTAAAAAGCTCGGTTGGTTTTTAACAGAGGTGGAGTGACTGGCGTGAATTGCTTAAGTTATATTTCAAGTAGCTTTATTGAAAATCAATGGTCAAGTATAATCGTGTTGTTCATTTTTTTTATCATAAATTATCTATAATATGTATTTCTATGTGGAACAGAAGAAAAATACTCGTCAATTGTGGCTCTGTTCGAGCAAAGTGTTAATACAACATAATGACCTAAGAAAGAAAAGGCTATATTCATATTTTAGCGACATCGACGCCATAGCGGTCATATGTAAATTACATTATGATCATTGTTTCGTGTAGGCGCGTATTATTACTGTAGATATACTTGAAATTCATGGAGTCGAATAAAAGCGAAAATTTATGCTAGCGAAAAAAAAAGTTTGAGGCTGAAAATTATCTGATCCGGCGTCCAGCCATTTCTTCGGCACATATATACATATTATCTACTTATGCTATCGCTGAACAATTCTTGCTATATAGCTTAATCTTATAGCTCATTTTCTTTGTTAAAAATTTCTCCTGTAATATAGAAAAAAATTAAAAATAAAATTTGTTTACAAATAACCAACATTCTTATATCTTAAAAAAAAAGATAATAATTAAAAGAAGAAACGTGAATTATGGTGACGCACGAACACTTTTCTCGGAACCTAAATCCAAGAGCGCTTCGCCAAACTATTCCTATATGTATACAGAACACAAACTCAATCCAAAAACGTTCGATAAATCGCCGCGAAGTATCCCGGACCCATCAATCAAAAAATAAAACAACCTGCGCGCGGAATTCGGCCATAGTAGAAGATCCAGGAAAAGCGCCAAGGCTCTCGAGCGCGAGTTTCCCGCTCTCTCGAGCGCGTGTTTACACTGCGCGTCTAATAAAAGTACGTGCGTGCGTGTGTGTATGTGTGCAGCAGTCGGCGCTGATGTAACCGGCCGATGGGAACGAAAACCGCGCGCGCGGGGATCCATTGCTATGCAAATGCGCATAGAGCGCGGCTCACGTTGGCCAATATAACACGCCCTATTTATTGGTAATGACAGCCGGCGATGATGCGCGGCAGATGCGATGCGCGTATGTAGGAATAAGTATTTTATGCTGTTTATGTATTGGGAGGATTTTTGAAAGTGGTCGACGTGTTTTTTCTTCACGAGAATGTCTCGGTGTGTGAATTTTATTGCGAATTCCTTCGTTTTTCTTTCATTTCTTATTGTTTAAAGACTGCCGTTTACACTTGTAGCCGAGAGATAAATTTTCTTCGACTTTTATTGCGATAGTGTGATTCCTGCGTGTATGTATGATGATTGGTCAGTGAGTCAGTGCGTGTTTTCGTATATGAAAAAATATTCACGGCGAAGCTCGAGTTCTCTCGCGGCTGCTGCAAGCTCATATACGCACATCAGCATCGAACCGCACGGGAAATCGTAAAAAGAAGATATTCCAGTTATATACCGTACTATAAGCTGCAGACACGCAACATCAACTTGTATAGTTGAAAACATAAAGATTATTTTTCTCCCAAAGAAACGAGCATCAATTTTCCTAAACTTCAACAAGTTTCAATGTACCACGTACCTGTGAAACGTACACTATACTTCAATGCCAAGTTAACTTTCGCCAAACTCATCTCCCAAAAATTAACCTATCTCCTATATATATGTACACACATAAACATATGGGTGTTGGCCTCCCTGCACCGCACGATTCCTCGCGTGTACATAATACGTATACGCGCGCGTGGGCGGGCCGTGGCGCCTGCTTCATTTCTCCCCAATTGACGTAGCCGGCATTGACGATCTCTCGCCGACGACTATTTGCACCGGCGCGTAGAGGTTGCGCGTTCGCGGAAACATGCGCGATTTTAATTATATAGACCCGCGCGAATTAAGGGACGTAAAAATCACATGCCATATTCGAGCGAAACCAGTCGCTTATGTATACATACACACACATATAACCATCACGGGTTGAAGCAATCAGCAAGCATCCATTTAATTAACAAACAAGCCGTCTCTTACATCAAAACCCATATATACCACACAAACTCCGCGAGATCAGAATCTCGCACGCGGCGCTCGTCGTCGGCGGCGACTAATTGCGGCGCGAAGAAAAATTCTCAGAACCGCAGCGCTCACTGATTGTTCGCTCTCTGGCGAAAATGAAGATGAAAAAAAAACGAATATATATTATACCAGAGAGCGGTATATATATCTCGAAAATCGCGACGACGACGACGACGACGGCGCTGCAGCGCATAGCGGCCCGATGTTATCACTCCCCGGAATAGAATATATCTGCACTCTCGGCGGCCAAGGCTCATCCTATTATTTTTCATTTCCTTCTAGCCTGTGCAGCGCCGAGGCGGCGATTACCTAACGGAGCGCTGCGCATGTATATATGTAAGCTCTCAACAGCTGCAATTTTCACAGCTGTGGACTGTGTCTCTCGGTGCGCGTATATTATACGTAATGTATATATAGGTATATATGTAGGCATATGATTCTCTTCCATCGCTTTACTTTAAGCGAGTGCGAGCGCGCACGTATGCGCGAAAGGTCAGCGGCGAATTGACTCGCACTTGCGCGATCATCACGCTGTTTGTTACGAGCACCGGCGGGATCGTTAATTTTCATTTTTCTCAAATCCTCTATGCGACGGCAATATACCACCTTCTTTCGTTGTTCAGCGCTCGTTCGCGCGCCTCATTATTTCCGCACGCGGGATTGAATGACTATTGGAATTGCCTTTACGCCTACGACTTATATATACCATTGTGTGAGAGCTCTATGGGGATCTCGTATATTTATATATATGCGTTTTCTTATTCGTGGTTAAAGAGTGTTTTTGAGCTTTAAATCGCAAAGTAGATCGTATAATATATAGAGAGCGTGTAGCTTTGTTGCACAATGAAACGAAATATAATTGCATGAACGCATACTCGCGTCGATGGAGCAAATAAAAAAGTGTATCGTAATAATAATGCGGCTATATATATATATAGTGTATTATTATAACTACTGCGTGTGCATGAGTGACTGTGATGTGATTGCAATTATATCGTGCTGCCAATTAAGTATTACAATAAAGGAAACCAAAGGTATATAACACACGTGTCGTGTGTAGGTACATAATATGTGTAACGACGAAAATAATAAAAAATGTGATAATAATCTATTAATGAGAGGTGAGTACGTGAGTGGTCATCGTAAAATATGACGTACTACGTCGTACCCGATATATAATTACAACGACGGAGTCTAACTACTGAGATCAATTATACCAATACAACATATCAAAGCATTACGTGACACACACGCGCGAAGAGAATAACTGCCGCCACGAGGCGGCACCTATGTATACTGCGGGATCGGAAGTACATGAGTTATACGAGACCACACGGATTTCGTGCAATCCTGCTAACTGATGTGCTTCGTGAGAGAGGAAATACAGTAGTGGATGATGTATAAGGCACACATAATAATGATAATACGATATATACACAAAAACTTAAGAGGAATAATAATAATAATAATAATAAGATATACACATACGCATGATAGGGTAGATAATCGGGCGACGAAATAAAAATTAAAATGAGAAAGAGATAACGGAAAAAAAGAGTGAGAGAGAGAGCGAGAGACAGAGTGACAGAGACAACTTACGAGTGTAGGTCATTTGGCCCTGGTAGTAGGAAGGGAGGTACACGTGTTGCGCGTGAGGCGGTTGCCCGTACACATTCATCGCCGCCATGCCGATTTCGTCGCCACCTATATTCGTCGGCACCGTCGCCGAAGGAAGGTTGGTTCTCATCAATACCCCAGTATATCAAAAAATTTCTTTTTTGTTGTTTTTTTCTTTGTTTTATTTGCTTGCTTGCTTTCAAATTATCAACAACATTGTATAGTTCGTCGCTTCTAAGCTCTGCGTTCACCTGGTTGCTAACTTCAATTTAATTCTTTCCCGCGTTGGCTCGATTATTATTCTCTACGTGCGTATATGGTTTCCTTTTTTCTTTCTTTTATCGTTATCGTTATATCTCTTACCGCGAGAGAGTATGAATGTAGCAACCGAGTGAAAATCCGCTACGAACGCATGCTCTTGCCAAAAGTATAATAATAATAATAATATATAATGTTTGTATGTATACATATAATGTATGCAAAAACATGAACGCAAAGAAAATAAAAACCAAGCATCAATCGGGCGAATTTGCTGCATCGAACGCAGAGAATTGGTGTGAATTTTGACAAACGAGATAAATGAGAATGTACAAAAAGCGTCCGTTGTTTATTTGTTCCCCTAATTTTATATCTATATGTCTGCATCTATGGATCTATTCTATAAATTATCTATGTAGTCATTTGCGAATGGAACTATTCTAAATTTCGTTCTGGGAGTTGCTGTATCTATAATATCGTGTTTGAATACACAATGAGAGTTTCCTACGAGGTATCTGGAGCGTATAAAAAAAAATGTTCAAGTTTTCGATTTATATAGGATAGGAAAAACCTACTTTGAGAAGAAGATAATAATAATAACTTTGTCAGTCCATATAAATATAAATATATATAAACATTCCGTGTAAAGTAGGGAAACCATACTTGGAATGTACACGTCGAGATTAATTGCCATGCAAAAGAATATACGTTGTATATAAGTCATGCAAAATAAAACTAGCATTAGAAAACGCTTTCTCTATTAAAAAAAAAAAAAAAAAAAACTTTCTTTTTACACGGTGGCGTGTATTCTCACTCGATTAATCGCTCTAATAACAGTATTGCTATATCACTGTTATCGATATGTCTCAGTTGTTAAATATAGTAATAAAAAAAAAAGAAATATAGGAAACCGATGCCAATTATGTCACATGCATCTAATGCAATGTAACCGCATAAAGTGTAGATTTGCGCATCAACGTAAGGCACTTTGCTATTAGCTCGTTCGCATTCTTCCAATAGGATAGAAACAAGTGGCAGTGAAGTGAAAAAAAGGGTCGAAAGAACTCACCGCCTTCGTCCTCGCTGTCGCTCATGAACGTCTCCTGCATAGACTCAGGCGCCTGGACTCTGTACTTCTCCTCGATGGTGATCGTGTGGGTCGTCGTTATGGTTGTTTCCGTCACGATCTTCAGTGTCTCCACGACGCTTATGTATCCGAGCTTTTGTGCGATATCCAACGCTGTCTGACCATTCTGCAATTCGAATGATAGACTTATTGTGCGTTCGTATATTATTGCGTTGAGTGAGAAAATAACATTTGTCTTTTGTGCTTATTTATAGAAATAGAAATAACCAGAGAATCATAAGAAGCTATTCCTATGATTCATTTTTATAATATGCATAAAAGTGTCACCCACAAATATCGCAATAGCGTTATTTTTCATAACGTCATTCATTTTAGACACTGATATATCACTGATAATTTAATATCCGTAATTTTAATAGTTTTAAAAATTTGACATAAAATCTTCAGATCCAGAATTAGTCTTCATTAAATATTAACGTAAAGAAAGTAAGTTTGCTATTTTTATTCTAATAATGAATTCAAACACGGTTATTTGTACCAGACGTGACACCACAGGAATAGAGACACTAATTTCATAAAACTACGAAAATGAACGCTTGAACATTTACAGTTTTATGTGCGAATGACGTTTACAATTTGAGACTATCTTTTCGCGATAACGAAATTTTAATAAACCAACAAAATCTTTTTATCATTAGTAAGAAAAACCTATACCCACTTTTATTAAAAACGAAAAATCCACTGCGTCATCGTCAACAGACAACGTGTAACATAAACATAAGACCGACTCGGCCACGACGACACTGCCGAAATTTAGGACACTCACCCCGACGTGTATAATACGAGATATATAAATAAACACACAGCCAAGAATCGGCAGTACTCACGTTGGTAACTGCATTAGGCTTGGCCTTGCTCTCCAGCAGCAGATTTATGACGAGCGTGTGGCCCTGCTGCGCGGCTTGGTGCAGGGGCGTGTAGCCGGCACTGGTGCTACTGTCGACGGAGGCGCCCGAGCTCAGTAGGAAGCGGACCATCGCCGCCTGACCAAAATGCGCCGCCACGTGCAGCGGCGTGTAGCCGGCCTTAATTGGAAACACACACGAGAGAAAGATTATTCGATGTTATCACGCAAGAGGATTATATACACGAGGCGTTTTCTCGGTAATTTCTCTACACTGTATGACAATCGACAGCTTGTTGGTGAGAGACGATGTTAGAGACTGAAAGGATGCTCCAGTGAAGTTCCCAAGAGAAAAAAAGAAATGGAATAGACCAAGGGTAATTGACAAGTGCTCGCGAATTATTCGCTGTGATTTGATTATGGATTGGTATAGATTGTCGAAGTGTTACGATTAGCGTTGGTAATGTATTCGTTCTGTCGATTGACTTTCAGCTTTCTTGTTATACCGTGTAATTGCCAAAAGGTGAATTAAACTTTTTACATTATGAATAGTAATTAGGGAAAAAGTTATCCTTACTTTTGTCTTTGCGTCAATCTGAGCGCCATTTTTGACGAGAATAGAAGCAACATTAACTTTATCTTCTTGTGCGCATAAGTGAAGCGGCGTAAGCCCATTCTGAAAAAAAAGAAAGATAATTCGAACCTGTTAGTACACGATTGTCGACGACTAACTCTTAATATAGCATTATAAGTTAAACAATTGTGTCTTTCTGATACACAGACCTTTGCCTTGTGGTTCGTGTCAGCTTTGTGCTCGATGAGCAGAGTTGACATGTCTGTGTGGCCTTCCTGGGCGCTTAAATGAAGCGGTGTGAAGCCTGCCTTGGATTCAGCGTTAGCCTTTGCGCCGTACTCCAACAACGTGGTGGCTATGTCCATCTGCGTGATCATCAGCAGAAGAAAAAAACAACAAAGAATTCTCAGTTAATCGTCACTACATACGCTCTGCTACGTGAGCTAATAATAGCCGGCGAGTATAGTACTCGCAAGTCCTTGGTTACCAGCAAAAGAGAGCTCACCTGATTTTTACGGGCAGCGATGTGTAAAGGCGTGTGGCCATTTTTGGCCATGGCGTGCGGTGAGGCTCCTTTATCAAGGAGGAGTAACGCTACGTTCTGATGATCATAATGGGACGCTACGTGAAGTGGAGTTACTCCGTTCTGCGAATAAAAGAAAATGAGATTTTGTTATTAATATAAGAGTACGTATTGCTTTTAATTGTAGAATTAAAGTGAAACAGTGGCATTACCTTTCCCTGAGCATCGACCGGAGCGTTTTTCTGTAGCAAAAGTCTAGCTACGTTCATGTTACCATACTTAGCGGCTAAATGCAAGGGCGTGAACCCTTTCTTGGTAGTTGCGGTAAGCGAAGCTCCGTTCTCTAATAAAACGGAAGCCACCTGCAACACAGCGTAATTAACACCTTTAGTATACACAAACAAAGGACACTTTACGCGCGATGGCGAGTGTGCAATATGCAAATTCTCAAAGTGCTTACTTCTTCTTGGCCTTCCTTGGCAGCTATGTGAAGAGGAGTATACAAATCTTTCGTCGTTGCGTCAACGTCGGCGCCGTGCTGCAGCAGGAGCATGACGATGTCGACGTTACCCAGACGCGACGCCACGTGAAGCGGCGTTTGTTCTTCCTATATTTATACATGGAGTCAAGTTTTATGAGCATTACAAACAAAAGCTATCTCACTTTCACTAGCAAAACAAAAATAAATAAAAGAGACGATCGAGTCTGTTAACCTACCCTAGCGCGAGCATCGACCTGAGCTCCATTCCTCAACAGTATCCTAATAATGTCAGTCTGATTGGCTCTAGCAGCTAAATGCAGAGGAGTTTCGCCTCGTACTGTCGGTATGTCGGGACTAGCCTCGTGTTGCAATAGATAAATGACGATGTTCATGCAGCCCATGAAACTTGCGACGTGCAGAGGCGTCAAGCCCGACTGAATGGAATAAACAATGAACCATTGTAAAAGAGCTACATTTCGTTCTCTCCTTTCTCTTTGCTCTCATCGAAATGACATGTGGGATTGATGAACGATACGTTCTATATCTCGTAAGATACTATGTGATAAAAGCTCTCTACGTAGAGGAAGAGTAGTTCCCAAATGTACATCTCTCGTATCTCTCTATACTTACCTCCGTGGTCGCCTCGATGCTGGCCTTGTGCTTGAGCAGCAGCTCGACGACCTTGATCCTGTTCTTCTTGCAGGCGATGTGCAGTGGCGTGAAGCCGTTTAACGCCCGGGCGTTCGGGTCGGCATTGCGGTCCAGCAGTAGCTTGGCCACACGCACGTGGCCGCAGTGCGCCGCCACGTGCAGAGCCGTGAGGTAGTCGACAGTCACGTCGTCCACCGGCGCGCGGTGATAGAGCAGAATGCGAGCGGCGTCCACGTGATCTCCCTGCGCCGCCATGTGCAGAGGTGCCAATCCGTTCTATAAACGTGAGGGATGATAGATTTAGATGATTATTCTCCAGGTAAATTATTATTGATAAAACAGGAATTATAGGTGAATTCTTGAAAAGGAATGAAATTGTATTTTATAATTCATTGGTTTTCCAATCGTTTGTGAGTGTGAACAACCAAATAATTAATTGTAATAGAAAGATAAATTAATTAATATTACTTCATTTCTTTCAAAATACATAACATAATTTCTGTTGTATTTGACATAAAAAACTAATACCAACTCTTAAAATTTTTAAAAATTCAGTATTTGAAAAAACTAAACTTGTAAACAAAAATGAATGGATAAACTCTGCATATCATTCAATTGATCGACCAACTGAGTAATAGAATCATCAAGATTTTGTTAATATACATTTTACTGATTATATTCATATAAAAGGATTTTATAAAAACTCATAATCATATACTTACATGTTTTATAAAATCCACTTACGTTTTTGAAAAAAAAAAACCAAATAGTTCTAAACAATTGTGGAATACTTTCCCACGATGTGTTCTTAGTAACCTTTCTAATAGTATTAATTTTAAGTGTGTTTTAAGAGCGTTATTAGAAAAAAAATTAAATTAATACCCCTTAATTGAAATGATCGTCTCAGACACATTATTGCCTCTTTAATTAAATTTAATAAATAAAAATAAATAAATAAACAATGTTAGAGCATTTGATTAGTCTCGATTTTCAGTACTTGTAAGTTGCTTATACATTCAATACTTAAATTTAAATCCTTTAAATTCTCTAATAACATTCTAGAGATTATGCCAAGTTTTCTCGCAAACGCCTTCGAAGAAATAGACAATATTTCTTTTCAAATTCAAGCTACTCCATATCCACAACACGTACTTTCGTTTTCGAGCCAATCGGAGCTCCCTTCTCAATGAGAATATCGACGACTTCGTGGTGTCCAGATCGCGCGGCACAGTGAAGCGGCGTCAGACCATCTCTAGTCTTCGCCTCGATGTTCGCGCCCTTGCTCAGTGGCATAGTATACCTTAGCTGCAAAATTAACATCTGCTCCCTTATCGTAAAGCAATGTAGCGATTCGGTCGTTGCCGT
>JAPYZO010009306.1:0-10052 GCA_030522905.1 Torymus flavipes | reverse complement strand
TATATATATGTGTGTACACCTCATCATCTCTCATCATCTAGTTTCGAGCACAGTAGCGCCGCGCTTTGTACGCAGTTAGTAGTAGAGAAGTAGAACTATAACGGAGATATTTCTGATACGATTTGACATGATCTACAGGCACAAAAATTTTCCCCCAGGCTGCGAAAAATTGTGACTAGAGACTGAAGGAAAAAAATTATAATGATTTCGCGGAGACGAAAACTTTACAGTTTAATAGCTTCAATACGACAGCATCTTTCACAATGAAAATTTACAGGCATAATGTAAATGAAAAATGCTTTCCAATTAAGTACCTTATGTGCGGTATCTCCGTATATAAAAAATTATAATCGAAATATAACCAAAAAAGAGTAGGGTTTGGAAGCCATTCCGATGTATATAGGGTGCGTCGACGCCCCGCTTACTCGTCTGTCACTTCGTTCCTCAAACTCGCCAAGCAGCGGCAGCGCCCTTTGATCTACTGTCTTGTTAGCTTTCTTTGTTTTTCCTAACTTATTATTATTATTTCCCATAGTTTTTTCGGATCTTTACTACTTTTTTCGATATTATTTCTTTCGAATTTAAATTTGGCATCTTTTATCACTTTGTCTAATAACTTAGAATAATTTTTGTATTCACTCTTTAGATCTCGACAATTAGGTTTCATTTTCCATAATTTATATAGCACTTATTTTTTTTACAAGATATAATGATTGCAGTAGATATCCAGGTTTTTCTTGGTATCATTTCCATATCTCTTTTTTTAGTAGTTTCACTAGAGAAAGCTTTATTTAGACAACTTTTTATCTTACTTATTAATGCATTGACTGCTACGTTAAGATCTTGTATTGACAATATAGAAATCCATTTTGTTAAATTAGCTTTATTTAATAGTTTTTTATAATTTATTATATTGTTTAGTCTGTTATTTAACTGCTTCATTGTTGCATTGTCAAGAGCAACGATTAATAGATAATAGTCGCTAATTGTATTAGTACAAAGTTTGTATGCTTTTGGAGTAATAAAATGGGATTTAAAAAAAATATTGTCAATACACGTTTTATTGCAGCCGTCATTCGCAGGTCTAGTTATTCCTAGAAATATGGTATATATTCTTTTTCTGAGAAGTTATATTTAGAAACTCGTTAGAAATCCCCTATTACCATATGATTTTTAATAATTATGTTACAGTTAATATATTTCTTAATTGAGCTAACGTACTCATGTTTCTTTATCAAATGAGATCTATACGTTACAGAGATTCTAACACTTTCATTATTATTTATAAGAATGTCCGTATGTATCATACTTAACCTATCTACTTATCTATAATGTCATTTTTAATGTACAAAATAACATCGGATTTATTTATGTTACTTTCGTTGTATCGCAGGTTGTATCCAGGTAGATTATAAGTATATAGTCCAATATGCTGAAGCATATGCGTTTCTGTACATACTATCACAGTTGGTTTTTTTCTTAATCTATTTAATAGTAAATCAAGCTTTTCTAAATTATTGTTTGAGCTTCTAATGTTGACATATAAAATAAAGCAATTATGGTTTTTTAAATAAACATTGAAACTTTTTATATCGCTGCATTTATTTTCCTTTTGCTCAAAATTTTCAATGTCATTTTCGAAATTTGTCATTTTGTCTATATTTAACTATTCCTTATTCTTAAAGTCCTAATTTTATTCATCAGCGGACTTTCAATCGTTAATTGCTCAAAATTTGGACTGTTCGCTAGTTTTTCATTCCATGAATTTATTGATTGAGTAGTTAGACTAACTTGTTTTGATAACATATCTTTTTCGTAGTTTCCTACTTTACTTAGGTGTCTCGGTATAGTAGGTTTTATAATGTAATCATGCATATCTATATATTTTTTAATCTTAGACATTAGGATTAAACACAACTCACTATCTGTTGCCTCGTGGTTGGTGTCATAAGTAGTTTTGAATTTACGATTACTATACTTGCAATTTACACACGCACTGTACTCTGTTTCACTGCGTATGCTTGCCTTGTGTGGTTTCGAGCATTTTGCACACATGGCAGTATTTCTGCACGTTGCTCTACTATGCCCGCATCTTACACAATTATAGCAGGGCTTTACACTTATAAAGTCAACAATTTTGCATCTTTGATAACCTACAAAGATTCGACTTTTGTTCTCTTTTACGCACTTGTATATTTCTGCTGGCATTTCAATTATCACTTTTTGTGTTTTAATTTTCTTGTTAATATTTGTAACATAGCAATTTGCCATGTGATAAGAAGCTAGTCCTGCACCTGACAAGTATAGAGCCCTAACACCGACACAACGTATTTAAACTCCCCATCCGGGGGTGTTGGTAAGATAGGCGACACCGACACCCATGCTGGAGACCCTATTCCCTCATCCCTACCCTCACCTCCCTCACTGAGTCCATCTCCACACTCTCAGCACTGTGAGAAGAAGACGAAAAGCCACAGCTCACACACACGGTTGTGTATGTGTGCGCGCGCGCCGGCGTCGGCCGCAGCTCCGATACACTGCTCGGTCGAGAGAGAGGCGCTACCGCGCAAGCGTGTGTTTTCTTGAGACACAGCGTGAGAACGACGAAGTAGACGCGACGTTGCCGCTGCCGCTTCCACGTGTGTCTTGCCGGTACATCGGGCAGGCACGACTCGCAAAATACGGTGCGCCTGCGCACAACAACAGAGAGCGAAAACCCTGCCGAAGAGGACGGAAATCGGCGGCGAGCGAGCACTTTCCGGCCAGCGGTCAACACCGTAGGACGTACATCGACAGCTCCGCTCACGTCTCGCTGTAGTTATCTCCTGGATACCCTACCAGCGCATCGAGCAGCCGAGAAGTCAACAATTGCTGTAAGTTGGTGGTTTTTGGAGTTGTGATCCCTTTTTCCCTCCCCCTCTTGTGTGTCGATTAGTGCGTGCGCGTCGTGTTGTTGCTTCTTTTTGGAGTAAAGGCTGGTGCATGAGCCGATAGGTGTTAGGGTGTGCAGTTCGTGTGAGGTGCAGGAACCACCTCGGGGCGGCTATTGTGCGTGTGTCCGAGAACCCGCGTATTTTCCCCTTTTTGAGTAGAGTTCGTGCAACGTGCTCCGAGAGCGGCTTGCGCCCATATATTTCAGCGATAATAACAAACCATAGAGTAAATTGTATCTAACTTGTTTGTAGCTACTTATTTTAGTGAATATCCCTTCCCCAATAATCCAACACTCAAGAGAGGAGAGTCGTTAGGCAGCCATTTTTTTGTGTGAAGATTTTTCGTCTTATCTCAACAGCTAAAACTTACTGAACTACTATTAGCACTCATGTTATATTAAATAACATCTTACATTGATGCTTTTCGTGTGCGATTTTAAAAATTCTAATAGTATTTTCTCGGTATGTGGCATGTGATCCCAAGCATAATTTCGAGAAAATTCTGAATTACGCGACGCAATTCCGTGAAGGCGTTGTCCTGCTGACATCTCGCTTATTTTCGGTAATGCGGGATAGAGCGGAATAATGTATAACGCGGACAACATTCAAAGTTCCTTGTGCGATTGAATAGAAGCTTAAAACTTTTGTTTCGTAAAAAAACTTGTAATACCAGCACCGAAAGCATTTGAAAAATTCGGTAAAATCATTTTGGCCATAGGAATCGCAACTTAATTTTCTTTGAATTTTTTTTGTCTGTTCTATTGTCTTTCGAAAATTTCGCAGAAGAAACGCTTTGTTTTCGCAGCTAGTTGAGAACCTTGCTCAGCCGCGTAGATGCTCTGCACCCCACTCCACTTAGTGCATAATTTTCCATACGCCGCTATTGTCATTCCCAAATGCTTGCGCACTAAATGCCGTTCTGATTTTAATGTAGTATTGGCTTGTTTCTTTTGACTTATTAGCGCCGAAACGGCTGCTTGCCCCTATTAGCTTAAGCTTTGTTTTTTTTCCTATTCGACTTTTCACCACAGCATCGAGGAGAATGTCTGCGATGTGACCTTTTGCCTCCTCTTTACTGGAAGTTGAAATACGGTGACTTGTTTTATCTCCGGCTTTCTTTGCAGCTTTTTTGTTGCTTTCTTTTGTGTATGCGAAACACAGTTATGTAACTATCCTAGCCAGCCGCAGCAAATAAGAATTCACGAATGCTTTTATCATAAAAACGGTTTTAATAAAATTAATGAGTGACTAAACCATAAGCGAGTGTGATTTTTTTCTGTTTTCGATTAGCTCATTAGTTCTTTGTTTTGGTAAATTTAGTTTTGAATGAGTTTATATTGTTGTGCCTTACGTAAGTACTTAGCTTTAACATTAGTTTAAAAATAAAGAAGAGGTTAATTTCTTTTTATAATATCGAAGGAAGGCGGAGCTAAAGAGAATACTGCGAGCTAAATTTTTCGTGGAAGTTTGATAGCCCAAGCCCTCCCTGAAAGTAGTCGTAAATCTGTGTCTTGTATTATATGAGCAGTATTTAATATTTTAGGCGTGAAAAGGAGTAGGATCGTTTTGATAGCAGCTCGTATGATAGTCCAGCTGAGAAGTCAGCACTGTCATTGTGCAATTGTAGAATCCCGTTATCCCCTCCCCGTCATTCAGAAAAGCTTTTTCTATCTCGCTGTTGTGGGTATGGGTTCAAGAGAACCAAACGTCGATCAGTCTATCGCGGACGGAGAAAGACGTTTAGTTCACAACAAAAATCAGTTAAGCGATATTTATGATTACGTTAATAGTCTTCCGCATGGTCGATTATGTTTGGGTGGTATAGCTTTCGATTTAAATGTCAATGATAACATCGCGACAATACGTTACGGAGCCAAGGCCGCGTCGTGAAATCCCTAAAAAGATTGTACGTTTTACTTCGCTTTGAAAAGCCGCTTGAGATGTGATGTTAGTAACAGCGATGCGCGGAACAAGTCAAATGCCGACCCTCTCTTGGACAGTGAATTAAATGAGACTGCCTGTACAACTGCCACCACCTACAGTAATACGCTAAGATCCCCGGTTACTATCAGTACTAGTATGGCCAAGGAATTTCGTTCGCGCATGAGTCCGGTTATTTATAGCGGACACACATATTAGAAAACGGTGTAAACGTCGCAAAAGGCAACATAAAAGACTTAGATTCTCATGCCAGGAGTCTGTGCACCAGCCAAATTGTGATAACAGTTGGTACGTTAATAAAATAGAATAGAATAATTTTTATTTGTAAATTATCAAAAATAATTAAGTTACAGTCTACCATCCCGCATTCGCCCAGGCTCATGTCTGTGAGATGGGGAAAACCCAATAGGTAAACCACGTGGGATAAATCCTATTAGGAAAACCCGCCTCAGGATCGTTCAAAGTATTGAACATGATTAATATTTGTGTACATTATATCGCAATCGTATAATCATCACAAACATAGTCAATGGCAATCGTCAAGTCACGAAGTATCACATAATTGAACTTAGTTATTCTTCAATCTAGCGGTTACAGATTGAATTCATCACATTGCTTTATTCACACGATGTACGTCAGAAGATTAATCACAAAACGATTTTAGTACTGTTATAAAAATAGGAGTACACGTCTACATTCTATTTACACATATATACAGTCGACATCGCATGACTTTTGCATCAAGTACTTCCTAAACGCCGCTTTGAATTTACTCTCCGAGGAAACATTCTTAATATCGCGGAGAATCGAATTCCACAGTCGCGTATCCTTGGACCAGAAAAAATCCAGCCTTACGTCAGACCGTGATGACGTAACTATAAGTTCTCTGCAGTGAGTTCAACTTGACGTTCTATCTTGGCACTTTTGAAATAAGGTAGCTAGCTACACTGGCTGACCCAAATTTATAACTTTGTACATTAAAACCGCTGTAAAATATGCCCTTCTCTCCCTTAAGTCAAGCCACTCTAGCTTATTTATATATGGGCTGATGTGTTCATGTTTCTTAGCACCACTTACATATCTCACACATGAAATTTGCAATATTTGTAGTTTCTTTTGAAGTTCACGCGTCACGTCAAGATACACTAGCGAGCAGTAATCTAAATAAGATAACACGAGAAAGCTTGCGAGCTGCTTACGTAAGATCTCGGTGATGCAGGATCGAAACCGTCTGAGTCCGTATAGGGCTCTGTTAACCTTTCGGCTATCTGCATCCACTTGCGCTTTCGACGTTAGTTTCAAGTCCATTACAACACCAAGATTAGTTACAGTGTCGACAAAGAGGACGAAAACGTTATCAAATGCATACCCCGTAGTATGTTAATATTGTGGTTAGATCCAAAAATAATAGCCTTAGTTTTTCTTACATTGAGACTGAGGGCGTTGTCGACGGCCCCTGTTGCCACGGCTTTACCTATAATTGACAAGTGTTGTCTCTTTTCATTCAGCTCGCCTATGGTTGTCTGCGTGTAAACTTGTAAATCATCTGCATATAGCAGGTACCCGACACCACTCGTTTGAGAATTATTATTAAAATTCAAAAAAATGAGTTGTAGGTCATTTATATAGACACTGAACAGAAGGGGTCCTAGAATCAAGCCCTGTGGTACGCTGAGATTAGTTGTGAGCCAACCCGAGTCTCCATTTTGCGTCGTAATCACTTTTTGACTACGACCTGTAATATACGACTTTATCCACAGGACTACCCCCCTGGAAAAATCCCAATCTGATCAGTTTATGCAATAATTTAGTTGACGATATTAAATAGAAAAAAATGTCTTTCTTACACTCGCACTCATCAGAATGTATGTCAAGGGAACTCGATCTTTTTACGCTCCCTACGACTCAAACTTCGATCGAAGGCAGCAGTTTTCGAAGGCAGAACTACAAGCCTATTTCATCGATCACCGATGAAGGCGATTCGCCGATCGAATTTGTCGTACCCAGTGCCAGCGATCATTACATCGATCAAGCCCATACCATGCTGTACGTAAAGGCACAGATACTACCGATCGCTGATCCCGACGTAAATTTAAAAGTCGCACCCGTGAACAACGCTCTTCACTCAATGTTCATTCAAATCGATATTTTCCTCAATCAAAAACTTGTCTCACCCCCGAACAATGCATATCCATACAGAGCTTACATCGAGTCACTACTGAGTTATTCACCGATAGCCACAGAGTCTCGTCTGACCTCTAGCCTCTGGTACGACGACACCACGGATGGTTTCGAGGCCACACCACAAAATCAAGGACTGGGTTCTAACACAGGACTCGTCAATCATCAGAGCTGTACGCTCAATGGAAAAACATTCGACATGATTGGCCATCTGCACTGCGACTTGTTTAATCAAGATAAAATGCTTATCAATGGCGCCGAAATTCGAGTACGGCTAATGCGTAGTAAAGATGCCTTTTGTCTGATGGACACCACAGATGACGGACAATTTGGCATAAGTATAAAAGAAGCCACGCTCATTATTCGACGCGTGAAAAAAAATCCCGGTATTTTAATTGTTTACGTCAATACTTTGGGCAAGGCAACAGCCAAGTATCCCATTACACGCGTCGAAGTCAAAACTTTCACGCTTCATGCCGGTATACACGGTGATGATATCGATAATGCAATTCTAGGCGTAATCATAGGTTTTGTAGATAACAGGGCGTTCAATGGAAATCGACGTCTTAATCCTTTCAACTTTCAACATTTCAACATAAATTACCTCTCCCTGTACTCTGACGGTATACAAATGCCGAGTAAACCGTTACAGCCACGCTTTACCGGCAACAACGTATCGTTTATCGAAGCCTTTCTAACACTCTACTCTGGCACAGGTATACATTTCCTCAACGAGGGTCTGGGTATAAACAGAACCAATTATTTACAGAGTTATTTTCTCACAGCTTTCGATCTCACGACTGACTTATTGACTCACTGTCAAAGAAATAGAGCAAGATATTAAAAAAGGAACTTCAAACACCTAAATAGCGAATGCAAAGTATTACATGTATTTGAAAATATTAAAACAAAAATTAGCACTATATTAATTGAAACAACAGCGGAAGGATACAAACAAATTGTGAATAATAAATACAGAATTCATATAGGTTATCAAAATTGTAGAGCATTCGATCACCTAAATCTAACCATATGTTGTAACTGTGGTAGATTTGGTCATACTGGTAAAAAGTGCAGGGATCCGGAAATCTGCCTAAATAGTGCTGGAAAACATAAGACGATCAATTGTACTACCAAAGACGAACACAATTGCGCAAATTGCATATACCGTAATCATCAATTTAAAACAAATTATCATATTAAACACGTGGTAAATGATACCGGAAAATGTGAGGTCATGATACAGAAGCTAAAGAAGTTAATTGCAGAAACAGATTATCCAGTAAGGGCACACATTCCAAAATATGTAGGTAAAATAAACTTTTAATCACAGTTAAACACTGATGCAGTAACCGATATCGGTCTAACCGGAAACTTACCGGCCACAACCTCACCAAGAAGTAAAAACAGATTCACTTTTAGTCCAGCAACATCAATCGATAATTTAGCGATTGTAACCTCACCAATAAATTTAAACAGAACCATAACATCTTTAAGCAGGTTAAACTATGAGGAATCAGAAACTGATTTCTGAGCATGCATCAACATCTGAACTTTGAAGTTATTTCACAAAAAGAACAAGCCTTCGATAATGTACAAACACTCAAAAATAGTATCGATAAAAATAAAAATTTGATTCTTTGGGTAAATATTAGAAGTATAAAACAAAACTTTGAAAAACTTGAACCTTTTATTAAATGTTTAGCAGTAACGCCAAGTGCCATTATATGTATGGAATATTAGAATGTGCAATATACTCCATTGTACAACTTATCAGGTTACAAAAATTACTATAGTAAGAGTAAAGTCAACAAAGCAGATGAAGTTATGATGTATATAAAGGATGAGATATCTGAATACATAGAAATTATAGTGGTTGACAAAATACGTATCTTAAGCTTGGTTATAAAACTAATAGGTACCGAAACTATTAGAATCTCAGCGATCTATAGATCTCGTAATATAAAAAAGTATGAATTCGTTTATAGTCTAAAAAATTCCTAAGAGACCAATTAAAAACTAAGAACCATTGCATAATCGGGAATTTTAACATTAATATATTAGATGAAAATTTTACCTTATAAAACAAGAAGTTTTAAATGTTCTCATGGAACATAAATTTACGCCATGCTTTTCTAGAATAACAAGGCCTTTATTTGACAATAAAAAAGATTCCTGCATCGACAATTTCTACATAAAAACTAACAATATAAATATTAATTCCTTTAAAATAACAAATCCATTCAATCATCACTATCCACTATTTGTAACTATAGATAAATTAGATATAAATAACCCGAGAAAAAAGTGGATTACTAGTGCTATCATTGTCTCGTGTACTACCAAAGAGACACTATATACCTTGTGGAAAAACAATCCCACCTCCGAACGCCTAAAAAAAGAATTTACAAATTACACTAAGATACTGAACAAAGTTATTAAAGAAGCGAAATTTAAATATAAGAAGGATATTGTAAAATGAACTAGTGGAAATTCTATGGAATTATGGAACATATTTAAGACTTAATTAGGGAAAAATAGTGCTCAGGATAGTGCAATAAAATATATATGAAAATATATGAAATAGGACCAAACTTGAGTGCTCGAATTGCTAATATAAGTAACAATAACCTGGAAATACCAGATAGAAATTCTAAATCAAAACCCTCGCCTTCGGCTCGGATGACAATTATATGCGATCTGGGACATTCTTTACTTTTACTCCCTAGATGCATAATGTACTATTTACGCCCACGTTGTAACGTCAAAAATATTCAGCTAGCAGGCATAAAGTACTACTTAACGTCTAACAGACGGAATAGCTTACATACTCCTACAAAACTTTATAGAACCTACGCACTTTACGCCCGTGTAGGCGAAAATTATTTTATTTCGAATATTCATAAGAATTTTTTCAGATATTTACGAAAAGTCAAAGCCTATATAAAAAAATTACATAGTTACCAACACATCCATATTTTTCATTATTCTTTCTCA
>JAPYZO010009304.1:0-11245 GCA_030522905.1 Torymus flavipes | reverse complement strand
ATACGTAATCCCATAATATAAATGCGCATTATTAAAACGATTTATAGTGAAAATGGAAATATGAAATATTCAGAAAGTTATATTTTGTATTTCTATATAATACTCATAAAAATTATTTAATGACATTTCAGCTAGACAGCTTTAAAAGCCGATGCGGATAACAAATTGGATTTTTTCTTAAATTTAAAAAAGGCCAGGCCGGAAAGCCAATAAAACAGCGAACTATTTACCCAACAGAATTCCACGCATTTTCTCTATTCCCATTCTTTCTCTCTCTCGGCGTCAATCCTGCCAATCCATTAGCGCTGCTCACCTACCGAAACTCGCCCCATCCCTCCTCCGAAACGAAATTAAACTCTGCGCAAAGCTCGCGAGTTCCTCCGCCCCGAACATCCTCTCGCGAGCGTAGAGATCTCGTGATTTCACACGGAGAATGTAAGTCTCTCTCTCCCTCTATGCGGCCACGTGCCTCGAAATCCAAGCGCGCGTATAATGCGCGCGTCGAGTTGTTATTTCGCGAGCGAGCGCCCAGACACATTCCTGCACTATTGAGGATTCGATGGGAAATCCCACGCGCCGACGCGCGACTATACTTTTTGCTCGCGGCAAATCCGCGCCAGTCTGCTTGATGTGTGTTGGGTAAGTTTGTGGTTACCAGGGGATATGGGTGTATTGCTTGCCAGATCCGAAAAATTGTCGTGATTTTAGTAATGATCGATTTATCGTGATTGGTCAATTTGGTGATCAAGTATAGAGGGACTAAATTATTTATGAGGGAGAAAAATTTAGCCATATATCGATCTTTTAGTTATATTTCAATCGAGTGGTTATAGGGAAAATTTTTTTAGATATTTTAGTGTTTTAATCATTAATAAATTATTTTCGTGACAAATCAAAAATATTTAGTTTTCTAAAACTAAAATTTGATTCATCATTATCCAAGCAAATAATACTCTACGTCACCAACATTTTTTCAAAAACTCCTGTTGATTTAAAATGTTAGTATATAATGTAATGGACGTATATTCTGTGGCTTGTTAATAGTCTGAAATCTAAAAACAAGATTATTGTTCTTTAAATAAATGAATATAAACATAAGCGATTCTATAAGAATCTCAGCAGTTACCTTGATTATAAATTTCATGTGTGCGGGCTTATCGATTCCTCGTCTTTTCCACGTACGCGATATTAAATCTGCAACATAAAGGAGGCGAAGGCGAAGCCAGCAGTGCACAGGTTCTCCAGGATACATGTATCGCTTTCTCGACTTCTTTGCTGTATTATTCCACAGCTAAGTTCCACGAAACGCGCCGAGGAAGTCGAGGAGGTACATTTATCGATTGCGGAAAACTCGTTGGCCTCGAGAATCTCCCTTGTATGGCTTAGATTTCTTCTTTTCCGAGCGGTTATGCTTTAAAACTTTACTTTTACAACGCCGAGTTCGTTTTCTGTTACAACTTTGCTTATGTATAACAACTTCGTGCGCTATTATATTGTGAAATTTTCTTGAAAATTTCGGAGAATTTTATTTGCACTTATATGCGCGACTGTGTGAGCATCACATTATTTAGATTTTTAGGTTGTTATATGTACTAATTACATCACCACATTACATAACCAATTACTACTTTGTTACGGATATTGATTATTCTTTGAAGCTTATATTAATAAATATAGGGAATGATTTAATCTTTATTTGAACAAACAATCCTAACTATTCGGATCTCGTGACTTTACATAAGTAGTCTATTGCAAATATTTACTCTTTTTTATTGTTGGTATTCTCCTTATAAAAATATTGTTTTATCTTTATGATTACGTTTAATAATTTTTAAGCTTTACATTCCAAAGTTTCTTTATGTTATTATTTTAATTTCGATTTTGAAAAAACTTTCAAGGCAGCGGAAGAATTTGGTTTAATCTCCAAGATCCGGTCGCGTATATATACGTACCTGGGTTTGAAGAATGTTGAACTATGCAAAACCCGGTGTATATTCAGGCAGCACAGTTTTTTTTTTTTCATTATAACTTTTGATCCGGACATACTTACAAACTTTTTTGTGAAAATAAATTAAAAACTTGGCTATTCTATTTCGGGGTAATATCACTAAGATTAAAAGAGTAGAAATCTTAAGTTAAAACATTCAGCGCTACTGTGCTAAGTACTTTAAAATTTATGAGGAATTTAATAAGGCAGCTCTATTTAAATCAACCATATCTTGATGCATTTCAGGAAAATGTATATATAAAAGGCAAGCTGTAATGTCGCTAAGGTGAAACTATCAATACTTGGAATATTATCAATATTCTCAAATGTATTCAGTATGCATTAGGACTTCTTTATTTATGAAGTTAACGCTGCGCTTACAATCGAAATGTATAGTAAAAATTATAATTCAAATTTCTAAAGGAAATAGTACTTCTTACCATAGATATTTTATTAAACGTTCCACATTTTAGAATTTCTAATATAATGTCTACTTTTATCGAGTTGCCATAGCATGAGGAATAAATCTATAATATTGAATAATTATAATGTTATGATAATATCAATGGCTTAAATCTATCTTCACCGCATTATTATAGTACAAACTCGCCTCGATTATCGATCCTACAAAACTTTCGCAATTCCACTCCTTAAAAAATGAGACTTCTAACGTTTACTCCACAACTAATCCTCGCAAAATACACCAAAAAAAAAGAAAAACGAAAGAAACTCGCCCCATTAAACAATCCCGAGGGATACCGCGACGCTCAGTTGTACCTATACGCCACGTGCGCTCTCGCTCTCGAGACGATTCGCCCCCTATTACCAGCGCCCTAAACAACGAACCAGACGGCCATCCCCCGTGTAACAGTCACACACGCGCGCATACAGCTCGCGCGCAACACACAGTAGTTCCCCGAAGCGCAATAAAACTTTTCTCCCGCTCTTCTCCGCCACTCTCGCGCGTCTCAAAAAGAGAGAAAGAAATATCACATCAGCGCTCGCTGTATCTTTTTCTCAAAAGAAGGCCATAAGCGCGCGTGGCGAGCGAGAAGATAGCAGAGGGCAGCAGGGAAAATTATCGCAGGAAGATAAGGCGTTTACGCGGGCGGCGGGCATTTTGTTTAGTGCATAAATCTGCAACTCGCGACAATGAGCTCGTTACCGGCGGGAGATAGTTTACCGCGAGCGCGCGGGGAAACTTCGTGGCTGCGACGAATTATTAATGCCGCGATCTGCAGTTGTTGCATGCGAGCGGCCGTAAGTGCGCGTATATATACATATAACCGTCTATCCGAGTTCTCGCTGCCTCCCCGGGGTGGAGTTTACTTTGGGAGCTGCACTTTAAATAATTGTTCGCTGCGCCCTGATAAAACCTTGATAATGCATGGCGTTCGGAGCGAGGCACCATCCGGGAAGCCATATCGCGTCTGCGTATGGTGTATTCGTTCGAGAAGAAAAGCCCGCGGCTCGGTTAAATAACGCGGTATTTGATTAGGAAGGTTTCGAAGACATGCTATTTTGAAAGTGAGTGAGTATTTTAAAATTAATGCTAATGGACTTTTGAAATCAATATTTTTTTGCAAACGTAAGTTTGGTGTGTAATTCGTCATAAAATTTCTGACAGAGAAAGTGAGCTTGTGTACGATACGACAAGCTATTTTAATGCGAAACTCGTGTACTTTTCGAAATCAGTTGTGTACAACGGAAAAATTATTTTGTGGACAGAGACGGCTTTTAGTAAATTAAATGCCAGATCAAATATTATAACTGATTTATATATTCTAAAATCTATATTTAAAGCGTACGCTATATTTGACTTTATAATTAATATATATAATTCGATATACCGAGACCGAGAGAAATTAAGAATCAGTAATCGATAGTCTATGTCCGGGGCTATCGAATATATACATCTCCCGTCCCCCTGTTCAGGTCGATTCCTAATTTTCCATGCTAGTGAATACGAGCGCATTGAATGGCTTTCAGTTTACTAATAACCGGTGGCACGGTCATAGCAATCCTTTTGTCTTTGTGTAGATTGAAACCAGTTTTCCATTCCGCAGCTACGAATGGATCTGTTAATTTGGCCGCGTCATGGGCCCCGGCGCGCTTGTCAAGGTACATATACACTCCCCTCCCGCAAACGTTTGCCGGAATAACAGTTCTGCGTAGTTTATAAGTGATATTACCGGTGCCATTGAACATTATCTATGCGGAACGGTTATACTTGCGCTAGTTGGGAAGCTAACGGCGTGCTGGTTAACAATTAGCGTTTCGGAATACGATAAAAAAGCGGAGACTTTGTTGTTAACTTTAAAAAGAAAGTTTATTATATGAACTTATACTTTTGAGAAATAATCCTTGTGATCAATTACAAAGTGAACTGTTTCATTTTTGTTTTTCAAACAGCGTGATCCGTAACGTAGTAACGTAGTAGCATTAACACGTTTATTCACTATTTATTCTGCTTTACAAATGTTTTCCTTTGCACCAAAAATTGTGCCATCAAATAAATTGCAAATAAATTTTATTATAATAAATTAGAATTAACTGCTATGTTACAAGACCGTTTACAAATATGATTTGGAATAAAATTAAATATTATTTACAAAGATAATTTTGATTTTAGAATCGTTAGCATGAATCACGTTGTTAAAATGTAGTTATTATTATCGATAAAAGAATCCCTGTGAAGTATATAGTTATGATATTTACAGTGTCTATATGTGTGTAAAGTTATACGCTTGTATCAATTGTTAGAAAACGATAAATCATTTATTATAAATTACAACTGAACATTCAATTAAAATTTAATTGAATTTCTCTATTGAACAAAGTATTTATTTTGTGCAGTTCATTTTCTGAAAAATGAACAACATACAAAGGAAGAGAAGAATTTGAAAAAGCTTTACCATTGAATGGGTCTTTTTCAATTTGTCGGTCTCCATGGTAATCCCCCTTGCATTGTCAGATATTTTGATAAAATGTTTTGAAAAAAGAATGTGGAATAATTTTGAAGTAGTACGCAAACAATCACAGCCCGAAAAATTGAGCAAACAACAACAAAATGCAGAAATGTTTATTTTCTATTAGAAATTAGCTTTGTACTTGGTTGACAAACGAATAAAAGCATTAAATTATTTTGTTCTTGCTTCCAACACAACGCCATTATTTATAGCGCTATATGTGCATGTATACGTCGCATTGTAAGAATACTCAGGGAAGCACAAGCCTTTTGCGCCGAAGTAGAGCTGCAACCGATCGGCTTGACCCAGTCCCCGAGCCGAAAGCGGCGAGCGCGCGGCCGGAAACTTACGCGCTACATCGAGCGGAAAATTACGGATGGCCGGACCGCGGACCCGGACAACTGGCAAACGTGTGCGAGCGAGAGGGAGAGAGAAGGAGAGAAATAAACTGCGGTGCGGTCAGTCGATGAAAGCGACGGATTTTTCTCTCCATGGAAATTCGTTTTTCTCACTCTCGAAGATTTCCCGACAAAGTGTGTTATAGAATTTTAGGGATGAGTTCGGAGTAGCAATAAATCTATCTCCTGTTTAGTGAATATCAGGACATTTGGGATATTTATATTTTGAAATGCAAGTACACGCGAAAATATTAAAATTTTGGAATAATATTGTATGTGATTATGGATGAAATTGAAAAAAAGTTTTATAATTTTTCATCGAGGTTATTGAGAAATCTTATTACTGATAGAGGGGTAAGACTTTTGAAAAATTATAAGCATCTTTTTGATACCTTAACGTATATAATGGCTCATTTTGCTTCTTAAAGAATTTCATGTAGAGTTGCCGGATGAAAATTCATGAAGTATTTGCTTTGCGTAGCGTAATTTATAATTTTTCATATGGATTGCTTTGTATAATTATAATTTTACTTTACGCTACACGTAGCAAAACTTTTAAAACTTTCCCCCGGAAGCTCAAGATGAAAATATTTAACGAGCAAGCTAAGCTATCGTGGATTAAGATTTAATAAAAAATTTAAAAGCCTGTAATGGTTTTTCAATTTTTTATTAAATTTTAATGCGTACGATGACTTAATAGCTTTCTCATTAAATATTTTCACTATAAGTATAGTTATTTCGTTTTTATTTATAATTATACGTGTATCATCATATTTATTTATATATAATCATATAGGTATGATTATACACAAAGTAAATATAATTATATACATGATTATAAATAATTCTTTTATACAAGTTAATTGTTAATGACAATTCAATACCTACACTTACAATAATCAATTTTTGTCAGTAATATACTATTTTTAATCCATAAGTTGGCTTTTCTTTTACATGAATTTTTATTCCAACTATTAAGTCTTAATAATAATCAATGATAAAAATTATTTTTTTTCAATATTTATATATGACAAACTATATCTAACGCGTGAACCACGGCATTTTTTTTTAATCTTTAGCTTAGTTTTTATTCCCCGTTGATAAGTAACAAGCAAAAATACGAGTAAGTGAATACAGTCAGGATCTGGTCAGACAACTTCAAAGCGTTTACTTTCCGAAGTGAACTGTGGTATTAATTGTCCATGTTATTTTTCATTTATTTAAATAATAAAATGATATGCGTTAAGAGCAGTCCAACAATGATTAAATCCATTCCATTATTTCCCCTGGCAGTTCTATATATAGTGTACCGGGCAAAACAATGTAACTACTCCCGGCAAACAATTACATCTGAAATTTTCAAATCAATTACGTTTCCCACGTCTGGTGGGAATGCCATGGAAGCAGTAAAAAATGTAGCGTCTCGAGCGACTTTAGGTATACGACGCCAGCGGCAAGCGGTAGCCCGCATTTCCCGATTGAGATTCAGAACACGTTGGCGACCGAGCGAGGAATTAAAGTTGTAAAGTCGCGCACACGGCGTTATACGGGGATGAAAGCCCGAGACGCAAAAAGTGGCTCTTCGCTTGATCCTCGGAACTGCCTGGTTATAGACTTTCTTAAGTCATCATTATTCCCTTCTTACGGATATCTCTTTTATGTTCGTACGTATGTATTTCACGGGTGGCGAGGATAAAACGGAAAAGTGGAAAGATTATACTGAATCGATTATGGATTATATTTATCTGTAGGTACTTGATATAAGAATTATAAATCTGTGGGTGCCCGGAAAAACGACTTAAGTACATTTTTTTCAAATTTGAGATAACATCATATTTCATATACTTAAATACCTATCTTTCATATGGTACAGTCATAATAAGTAAAAATGTGCGGGAATCACAAGATATCGCATAGTGCAAAACGACTTAAGTCCATTTCGTTAAAAATTTTTACGGGCAAAACGACTTAAGTCCACTTTGTTAGAAATTTCTTCCTCCTAGAGGAAACTTTGTTATAATTGTTCCCCGAGATGTTAGGAATCAAAATACATGGTTTTTGAAAAATGTCTGTATGGATGTGTGTGTGTGTGCGTGTGTGAATGTGTGTATACACCTGGATCTCAGCTTCTATACGGTCGATTTTAACCGGACAGGTCTCATTTTTTTTAAGTATTTGCTTTTCATATCTGTGTGTACTTACATTATTATATTTTAAACACTTGTGACATTACAAATAAATAGTGAACCCATTTTAAAATCACAATAAGCCCCTAAAGCCCATTTCGTTAAAAAATTCTCCAGGAAAAATGACTTAAGTCCATATTTTATACATAAATCACTTTTTAATACTTATAATTGATTTCACTTTATATATTAACTAAAAAAAGTAAAGTTTTATAGTCTCTGAACTTTAGAATGACACTTATAATAGCTCATTGCTGAATAATTTTAGTGTGATGATACAAGATTGCATTTATTAGTGTGATTTCCGGAATAACGACTGAAGTCTATTTTCCCGGAAAAACGACTTAAGTCCAAATACTGTTGTATTTCTTAAAAGGTGAAGAAGCTATTTTTTTATATGGCATGGCTATTGGAATGGTACCCAATGCTATACTAAATAAGCTAAATAAGCATACCTAGTTTCAAAACTTAACTTGCATTCCTCGATGCTATACTAAATAAGCTAAATAAGCATACCTAGTTTCAAAACTTAACTTGCATTCCTCGATCTAGCGTTTCAATATAAACTTTAAAATCGCGATTTCTCAAAAACATGAAAAATGCACTTAAGTCGTTTTTGGCCGGGCAACCACAGAAATATATTTAAATATATATTGTAAAGCATTATTTTTTCGAATCTTTTCTTTAGAAAAAGCAGATAAAAAATTAGAAAAAATATGAAAAATGTTGCTTCCAAAATAAATTAAAAAAAATTTGTGTAGTACTGGATAGGAAAATAATATTTTTTAGAGTGTATTTGCGATGAAATTGCCTGCTTTTCACTGATGAATCCAGTAAACAATATCGGGCGAAATGCGAAACAACTTATTTTTTTAATTTATAAAATTTTACCCATTTCTTTACATTTCCATGTTATCTTTGTTGTTATAAGACTTCATATTCGGTTCGCCGAATTCGCTAGATTCCAAAAATAAAAATAAGAGCGTTGGAATCATAATTTTTTGTTGATATATTTGTATGGATGGTCCATTTTACAAAAAACATGGTTGAGGCAATAATATTGAGTTTTACTATGTAATACAGTTAACAGTGCCAACGACTTTTTTCTCAGTGGACTTTTATTTTTCGTATGTTTATAATATCGTTATATCAAAAAATATGATGTCGTGTATTCATTAATCGCTTAATTTTAATTCTAAAGATAAATATATAAAAGTAATTATGGAAATAAGACAATCAAACGTAGGCAATAAAAACTTTGAAACAGGTTTAAAATTTTTTTTGCAATGTCAAGTGCTTTGGAAATTTCCATTGAAATTTAAAAAATAAACGATGTAACTTGATTAATACGATTTTGTTTAATAATTCATGATTTAGCAATTTGTCTTTATCTCGCTATAATATTATTCGTATGGAGTGCACACTTATAACTCATTTTATGTGAAAAGATATGCTCACGTTTGCTCTTATATCTAATTATTATCTAGAGGCACACTTTCCGGAGGCTGATTTATCGAAAATGTGAGTAAAAACGATGATTTTACTAAGATCTTAAAATGTTTTGACGATAGGCACTTTTTTAATAGTTTAAATAAATAAAAAATTCACCCAAGTACGCACAGAAGTAATGAAAAATCTATGTTTGTTTTGAGTTTCATAAAAGTGCGTTCATTTAAATAACCTTTACGATAGAAGGACATGTTCACACAACCATAATTTAGTAAAAATTTTTTTTATCAAAGGTGTGTAATCACTTCTTTAGAAACTATGCAACGGTAATACAAATATTAAAAGTTTGGTAGATTTGTCCATATATATTTTTTTAAATTAAAGATTTTTTAGTACAAAATCTAATAAAATATCCACGGAAGTTACAGGACAGATTCTGCGCACTTTTTTCTGAAAATCACTCACATATATTCGGTTTGGTAAAAGAAGGTACCATCTCAGAACCCGATTGAAAAAGGTACTAATTCGGAAGCCGGTTCAAAAATGTAGCAACTAGCGAATAGAGTTTTTTAATAAACTTTGGGTTTTAAACAATACCTTGAAATAATGATAGGAGTATCGATATTGCATAAAATGTGCAATTGAGTAATAATATCTAGTTTTTCACGATTATTGGTGAAACTAGCTATATATTAGAAAATAATGGAATCTATTTTCTCCGAATATTTATGACATATCAAGCGCAATAAATTTAAGCTTGGTTCATGAACTAGAAATTTCTTGTTAGTAACTATTGTGGTATATTTTTATCTTTCTTTTATTATTGACTTACGCTCGATTAATTTATTCATAAGAAATTATCTTTATTATTTTTAGAAGATTTATTTATATGATTTTTCGTCTATATATAGCTTATTAATCTTTACAAAAATTTATAAATAATTCTTTATAAATATTCAATCAACGAAAAAGAATTTTTCCGAAAATATTTTTCCATTGTAAAATATGTACATGGAGCCATTATTGCAAATTACTTTATCATGATAAAAAATGCGTCGAGTCATAAGAAGTTAATGCACTCTCTTAACTTGTATAATATTCTACCACTCTGGATTATGTTAAAAATTCAGTTCCTTTTTGCATAGACTTTATCGTTTTGGCATCGATAATTAATTTAATTGAATAATAAATTAAGTTTAGAGAAGCCGACTACCAATGAATTGGTAATTGGTAGCGTTTTTTTTTTAATTTCAGTTGTCTCTACATCAATCTAATTATTCTTCCTTTTTCCCCACTGTCTTTCCACTTCTCCTTTGTTTTTTCAGCATCTTTTTTCCCCAACTCCCGACATTACGTCCATTTTCTTTCTTTTTCTCATTTACACGCGATTCTCATCCTCTTCTCGCTCCCTCTGCTTCTCCTTCAACAACACGCTTCACCGTTCGCGTGCATTTTTCTCCCCCATTCCAACGTTCGGAGATGTTCTCGCTCTTCTCTCTCTCCTTCTATCCCTCTCCGTTATGAGGCAAAAATCCTGGCGCGGTCACGTCAAACCCCGCGAGAACTTTGCATAATTCCCTGCGTTTTGCATAAGAGACGCGCGTGCGCAGCTGGGAGAGGAAAAGATCGCGCGTGTTTTTCTCGATTTTCTCGCGGGGCTAACGAGTTACGGCACGTCGCTCACCAATCACCCTCGGGATTTATAAGACTACCACGAAAAAAGCTTCGTACCCACGCGCGGGTCTCTGGGGGAACTTGGCCGAAGTCGACGTATTGCAGAAAGCGGTAGGTAGGGGGTAGAGGTAGGTTGTGGAGAGAAAGGACTTAAGTTTTTTAAGTCGACTAAGCGTCCACCTTTCCTTGTTTTCCTGTGGCTTTTTATCTTTGACTTTTATATCGTATCATTCATTTTACTTGCGTATTAAATAAAGTTTCGCTTTTTTATTAAGAAAACTTTATAATGATTTTTTTGTTGCTGTTATATTGGTTGTTGATTCAAAAGAAATACGTTTCGTAAAAAATTGGGAAGTACATGTGTCTCATGTGCGGCGATTTATAAAAGTGCTTTGTAAATTACAGAGATTTAAAAAAAATATTATTATTATTATCTTCCAAATATCTCAAGAACTTGAAAAATTTTACTCTTATCTCCGAATAATATGCAAAAATGAATATTATTACTTAAGTGTAACATGTCATTTTCTTTCGATGAATCTTTTTCATTACTACTTCTAATTAATGTGACAAAAAATTTTT
>JAPYZO010009296.1:0-12841 GCA_030522905.1 Torymus flavipes | reverse complement strand
AGAACGTGTGGATGTTGTTACGCATAATATGGATGTATAAAGTGTCGAGCTTTCTGACTAGTAAGTTGCGAGACAGACATTCCACCGCTGAGTCATCAGAGTTACTGCAGTCAGCTGTTCTCAACATGTCATATGATCAAAATGCTTTTATCACAATTTATTAAATGAAATGTTTAACAAATATGCAGCAACCTTTTTTCAACATTTTTTGAAAATTTAAATAAAAATTTTAAGTATATGAATATTATGGACAAATTTGATCTTTTTTTTGCAATATTTCATACTAATATTACAAATAAAAGTTATAAAATGGATTTTTTTAAAACAATTTTTCATAATTACTAGCCTTTTTCTTCATGGCTTTCTTTAGTATTCAAATTGTCATTAGGCACTGTAATTTATTATTTCTATACGTGACATTTTAATTAAAAAAATTAAAATTCGTACAAATGTTACCTTTAAATTCACAGTACAAGTATCTCAGTTCACGCGTTACTCGCACAAATCGTCCAAATATTAATAAGCAACAGACAATATTCACGCAGTTTCAATAGCCAGTCCGGCCAGCTACCGCGGCCAATTTACCGCTCGACCGCACTTGCACCGGCCAGTCTTGCGTTAATTGTTTGCGCCTAGATGCAAGAGTTAACAGAACATACACCGGTGGTCGTTGCTGCTCCCGCTGTTGTCGACCCACGTGGCGGCAATTTTCAATTGACGGACGAAACTGACGCTCGAGAGAGCAGCGGGCGCGTTATTTCCACATTTCGCCCGCTATGGACTTTCGCTCCATTGTCGCTTATATTCTCGCCTGCTCGAAAGCTCCGGGCGCGCGTCGAGTCGTAATCGCTGTGCTGATTTCATTATTCGATGAGAGCCCCGGAGTTATTTAGCATAGCAGTCGGAATTATCTTTGATTTTAAACGTTGAAATTATTAATGGGAATGAGTATAATTTGAAAGCTCACGTTGTTATTTCTTCCTTGCCTAATGCGTGATTTTAATCATAAACGTTTGTTTTCATGAATAAATTGTTAGTCTTTTATTTTTATTTAAATTATATTTCAATGTGAGCATTTACCTCTTTTATCTAGAAAACAACATTTTCGTTTATTAAATTTTCTTCATTTAGCGAAATTCATGTCGCGCGTGTGCATTTATATTGAAACAGAATAACATTATTTTAAAATTCATTTACAAAGCTTTTGTATCTTTATAAATAAAAATTTAATAATACACTTATATATATGGAGTATATTCTACATAAAAATATGTCATTTTGACTTGATCGCATATAAAATCTAGCTTTTAACTCATGAACGCGGAGAGCATAACTTCATCGGGGCAAATCCCTAATCGGTTTAGCCTTGCGCATAAATCACCCACGCTGTCCTCTACAGTCACCATAAAAAAGCAGGATTGTATAGATTATAACGTAGAGAGCAGCTCCCGTTCTTACCTCGTAAATCCCGATTTAGCGCGCGGACTTTGGCGCGTCTTATCTCTCTGATGTTCCATTTTTATTTCGTCCACCAAAATCCTTATATATCTGCGGGAATACTGTTTACCGCGCGCGCGTCTCTTTCTCGCTGCAGAAGCGTAAAAGCCAAGGCGAGAAATTGAATTTTGAAAATCGGCAAAATTTTACGCCCGACCTCGCAAAATCTCATGTACTCGGGAAGATAAGAGGCGCGGGAAGATCCATCCTAATCGATCACCTTGAAAATTGAAGGCGCAGCGGTATAGTAGCAGTACACCAGCAGCCTGTGACTGATGCAAGGCAAGTTGGGGCGCGCACGTCGAAGGACTAGTCGTTTTCGCGCGCCGGCAGGGCGCGATGTTTCTTATTCCCTGATGAATAATTCATGCCTCCCGAGTGTTTTCAAGTAAGAGGAATGGCCGCCTGTTAACCGCAGATGCTGCCTGCACCCGTATACCTATACATACATATCTACCGTACTCGACGCCCCCGCGCGCGCAGCTTTTCACGGCCGAGCAGCGTGGCGACGGTGGCAAAAAGTTGCAGGCGTTGGTGTCCATTTCAAGTTCGTTAAAGGCACTTTGCCGACTCGGCTCATTTTACCGCAGACGACGGTGGCAATACAGACTCGACTTCTCCCCCTCCTCCCCTCTCTGTGTACATGCATTTTTCATTCGGCGTTATTAGCCGTTTTATTTTAACGCCCGAGAGAAACCGGAAAACCTTTGTTTGATGCAGAGAGTTTATTATGCGAAGTGCATGAGCGAAGGGGTCGTTATTTCGTTCAAAGAGAGTGTTTTCGTCATTAAGCTCAGCGGGAGTTTGGATTTTCGAAGCGTCTCGGTAATATAAGGCAGGCAGACGTATCGCGTGTCGTGGGAAAATTAGTGCGGCGGGCTTACGAAATCGTGTAATTATAAAATTGGGTTGATATGTTTCTCCGTTTATTGTCGTTGTGACACTATCATTTGTATGAATTTTCGTTTCGTCAAAAGTAATAGCACAAAAGAATTGGATGAGTATTTGCGAATCAGTAAAAAATACCGTGACTGTTTGGTAGACCTGAAACAGCTGAAGCAGTTGGGATAAATTATTGTAACAATCCGGTAGCAGTTATAGTGAAATACTCACTATTTTAATCGCTTCATCTGTTTCACATTTATCAAGCTGTCACGGACAAATTTCTCTATGTATAGCTATTTCAATCCCTAAATATTTGAAAACATGTGAATATTCAGTTACTGAAACGAGCACCGTAACGTGCACACTCGCCTTATTAGTGGTAATATGATATTGTTTCTAAAAGCCTTTGTATATGAACGAAATTTAATTGGTGAAACAGTCAGTAATTATAGAATTTGACAAATGATTGATATCTTGATAATGAATATTTCGTTAAAATCAAGATTGATGAATTGAAATAGTTAATAAAAATACGATCATACCTTTATATCGAAACAAATATACATATGGTTCGAGGAAAATCTAAAGTGTTGTAGAAAAATATAGTACATTATGTAACAAGGATAAAATAAAGAATGCAAGTTACTAAAATCGCAGATTATATTCCCGCGGGTGAGTTCAACATCCAAGGGAATGATCGACTTTAGTCTCGTGTTACATATAGTACTTTTTATTCTCATTGTGTCCAATTTATAGATTTGAAAAGTTATTTTGTATTTATGTGTTATAATTTTGTTAGTTTTATCCAAATTCACCATAAACGTAAAAAATTAGACTATGTTACTTTATTTCCGCATATGTGGAAATAAAGTAAGAGAGGGAATCAGACGCGATTTTTGCCCCGAGTTTCTGGCTATAAAATGGCCATTATAGTGGAAATGAGAATAAAATAATTTTGTCATTAGCTCCATATATCGTGATGTACTCTCCTGCTATCTCGACATCAACGGCAAAGCATATCTGCTGTGCGCGGGTGCGTCTTTGCAAGTCGCTGAGAGCAGCGAAAATGTCATAGTACTTAGGAAGCTATTGAGGTATTATAGTACTTGATGCAAAGCCAACGACATGATCGAGGATAATGCTACGGGTCTTCACTAGTCCGCGTTTACGGGCAATCGTTCGAAAATGGTAGCATCGGAAAGTATAAGTGTCGCATTGACTATTCAGTAGTTAAAGTCATTACCTGGTAATGGAGGGGCGAAAGCATGTACTTAAAAAATCCCAGTTTTTAGTTTATAGTCGTTTTAATAATATTCTGCCTCTTCTATGTAAGAACATAATTTTATTATTTTTCCTCGAAGGATATAGTCTGGAAAACTTTTATCGCTTGAGCATTATCGATAGGAAACTTTAGACGAAAAGGTGAGACCGATCGCCTTGTTCGACTTAGTCAGCGTCGACGAGATGTACCGCCAGCTTCAACAAGAGCTGCATCTGCGCGAAACGTTGGAAGCTTGAAAAAGAAGCTGTCCCCGATCTCGAAGGTACTTCTGGTTTGGATTCTCACTCGAAGCTTCTGACGACAGTGGAATTTGAACTGAGGAACGAATTTGATCACGAATTTGAACATATCCAAATATTTAAAATGTAAGGTACAGAGAAAATATTTGAAACAAATTTTAATGGGATAGTTT
This sequence comes from Torymus flavipes, assembly GCA_030522905.1. Classification (NCBI taxonomy): domain Eukaryota; kingdom Metazoa; phylum Arthropoda; class Insecta; order Hymenoptera; family Torymidae; genus Torymus; species Torymus flavipes. The sequence goes on along the minus strand of JAPYZO010009296.1, from coordinate 8,765 downwards.
GAAGATAAATATTTAATGTTAAACAAAAAAGTGTTAAAAAATTGTAAAAAGTAGTCTAATAAAATTCAATTGGAATTTTCGTTCAATCTCTTACGTACTAAGTAATACACCATTCGAGTTATAACTTTTAACTTATTTCATATGTCCCATACTCAGACCGAATATAGCGTCCTCGGAATATCCTCCCGTCCACTTGATCAAATCAACGTTCGAAGCATGAAGGAACTCTCCCCCAATCCCTTATATCCGAGACGAATTTCAAATTCCTCTATTGGCAAGGACGGAGCATCCGAAAAAAGCCATCGCTCCTGCGGAATGGCATCCGTCAGCCCCAGCGCGAACGGAATGATCGATAAGCGGGGGCGTGAAAATTCTTCTTTTCTCCAGATCAGCCCATCAATTAATCCCGTCCGGACTTTTATCGCTCGCGCGTATAATCCCTCTTTGCCGAAGCTCCGCATTATACACCAGCAGGGTGGGAATGCCATAGCCCTCTATATAGGCGGCACTGGCCGATTCTGAATAATTCATTCCCATCGGCAGTATAGCCGCGAGGCTGGAGAAACAAAGGGCAGCGCGCGTAAAAACCGACGACGCGAAAAGAGCTACAAGTGGCCTTCTGCCCCCTCTACTTCCACCCCCGCGCGAGCGACAAAGCCGGGCTCGAGGCCAACAATAGGGGAGGGCATACACGTACGTCGGCGTATTGTTCGGAGGCATTGTGCTTACTCTGGCCGGCAGCCGCCGCCGCAGCTTCTTCCGAGAAGATCCACGCCGTCGCGCGAGCGGGGGAGTATCTCGGATCAGCCGCTAAATGAGATTGGAGGTAGGTGAGCAGCGCAGCCCGCTCGCTTCCCGTGAAGAGCGTCTTATCAAAGCAAAGGAGAAGTATATGTCTGTGTGTGGGGAGGCAAGAGTGTGTATAGGATTACCACTGATGAAGAGCAGTAGCGTTAATTGAGACGATCTTTAAGCGACGGACGCTCGTTGCTTTTCTTTTGCATTCGCATTGTTTCGCGTGCCAGTATCGGTGTGGGTGTGAGGGAATTGTTGCGCTAATTGGCGAGAATTTGATAGGCTTTGTTGAGAGGAATTCACAGAAGGGTGATTCCTTTTTTTTGAGATCCTAGTTTTGTTGATGCACTACTTCGTAATGGAATTCTTTTGAGAAAATAGACCGACGCCCAATTTTCATGGTTAATTAATGTTAACATGTAATTCAATCATTCTATTCGTGTGTTTTACAAAAGGTCTGTTGTTGTAAATGAAGGGGATTCAGTGCTATACTTTATAATTAATTAACATGCGTACTTTGATGAAAGTATGTTTTATGCATATATAAAACAATGTGGATTCATTTTCTTTATATTTTATACCAGGAAAACATAAAATTGATATTTAATTTATAGAAAAACTTTTTTGAACCGTAGAAACCAAGTTTCGAGACGGAAATACACGTACGAGAAACACCGAGATGAAAAGGTCAAAGTTTGAATCCAAATGATCGAGAACTATTTTACGTCTCTTCTTGACACTCGATTCCTCCAACGCGCTGAAAATGGTAACGGCGCATCTTGGAAAGTTTAAAGTACACTCGAAACTTGCGGAATTGGGACTATTTTCATCTTATACATTTCAGCGAGAGTTCGGGAGCTGTGGTTAACCCTCGGCCGAGTACCACATACGACCCAACATGTATTAAGCCGTTTCGTGAAAACAAAAAAGAATGATACTACAATTAACTGTTTATTTATACACTTACGTTGTAATTATTAGGGTTTGGTTTCTACTTTGAAAAGCTTTGACAGATTTTATTAATCATTTTGTTATTAATTAGAAAACCTTGAATTATGTGAATTATTCATAATATGAAATTTATGTCTGACTATATTTGATTAATTCTACTTATATCTCATACAAATGGTACTAGATAATTTTTAATATAATTTGAGTAAACTTTCCGTAGTTTTTATTTCACAGAACGATCTAAAATACAGGATAATTGCAATAAACATTGTCAGAGTAAGTATTACGTAGTTCTAGGTATTCCAAGGTATACAATTCCTCGAGATCCAGCACCTCCCCGTCACCCAAGCAAACGTCGCACGAAATGAAATACAAGCAAAAACTTAGAGTACAACTGTATTTCCGCAGCGACGCTTACATCGCAGCTTATATCACCATTCTCGCAAAACTCGACTAAATTTATAACGTTGCCGCCACGCGGTAAACGGTTTCGTCGTAAACTTAATGAAGCCGTGCGCGCGCGACGCGCCTGCTGACAGCTCGGTGAAACCTTAGGCGGCGGCGGCGAGATCCTTGAAGCAAAACAATCTGCGTCTCGCGGAATATAATAACTTTCTAGGGGAATAGTGTGCGTGCGCAACGACTTCGTGAGAGAGTGGGCGCGAACGTTAACGACTTTTCTCGTGTACTCGCGGTTGGGTTTATGCGTTCTGTGAAGTTCCGCGTCTTTCGTGAGTTGGCCCTACGAGCGAATTTCAGTCGCTTTTCTCGTTAGATCGAAACTGGGTTTCTCCCGGTGTGCCGCGCTGGAGTGAAGTTTGCAGAAAAGTTTCTCGTGCATTAGAGTACGTTTTGTAATTTCCATGGATTCGTTCCATGAATTTCTACTTTCCGATTTAATGAATTACCTTATACAATATGGGTATACATAAGCAGTGTTGGGGGAGGATCGTATAGTAAGCATAAACCTCATATTAAGAAGATGTTCATAATAACAATACAATCTGCAACAGATGGATTGACATGAAAATGATTTTTTTATGTTTTATAAAGTTATAGCTGTATTATTCCTTATTCATCTTCAATTTTTCATTGAATCAAACTGTGCAGAAACGAATTTCTAATACTGTTAATTTTACTAATTACGAATCATAACAAAGTTAAAAAAGTTTTAATAGCTTGATTAAATTGTTAAAATACTGTGCACTATACCTTTTTGCACAAAAGATAATTAAATTCCGTAAATAATGCTTCCATAGGTATGTGATTTTTAAAGCTGATAACATTCGAATTGCGCTTCCGTACAAATATACTGGGCAGCGAACGGATTAACTATTCTAGATAATTGGGTGTTGGTGTTTTGGCGTTTAAAACTAACTGTTATTTGCGGGAATTGTATCGCTATAAAATCCTTAATAACGATGATTTTGTGCAAGAACGCGATTAAAGCTGAAATTATACTAACATTATTATACTTTTACAAATATTATTACTACATTACGCCATTATTGTAACCAACTAAAAAAAATCATTAAATTTAAAACCAATAAAACTAATAAATATTGATCCAAACAAAATAGTACAATTCTTACCCATAAAACAATTTTCGGTATAGATTATCCTACCCTATACAATGGTTATCATACATATAGCAGGGACACTGAAACAACGCCTACTAACACAGCCAGATCGCGCAATCGATGGGACAACTCCAGCGAAGATTACCCCGCGAAATCGGTGCCTCGAACACGTAGGCTTACACGACCTGTATGTGAGAGAGAGAGAGAGAGCCGACTGCATTAGGGTGAGGAGACTCGATTACCGCGAGCAACGCCGGCGACCCTTTCAGAGCGCGTCCGCAGTATCCGAAGGTAAAAATCGACACGCGTGCTGGGGCTAAAGGAGGGAGGGAGAGAGAGAGAGTCCAATGCGAGGCTCGCGCGCCAAGTTCGTAATTAAATACGGCTCGTGGAGAGTGCTTCCCGCGCGCGAACGCACGTGTCAAAGAGAGTCGAGTGTCCTACGCAGCGACGTATAGTTGTTGGATCATTCGCATATATATGGGAGAGCTATTGAGCGTGGCCTTGAGTTTGTTCGAGAATTAAAATTGCCTGGATGCTTTTCTGTCCTGTATAATTCAAACCAAATGTAATTATGAGATGCAAGTGCTCTGGATGAATAAAAAGATACATATAGTTATTATTTATATTTATGACACTTGCATCTAATATTTATATTTTTAACCTTCATTTTACTTTCTCCTCATGTCTACATTCGAAGAATTCCCGTTTTATTTCGTTCACTTCATTTTTTATTTTATTTCCATTTCGCACATTTCTTCACATCTCTGTAATAATCGCTGGTTTTATTAAAGTGTGCGCGAGTGTGTCGTTTGAATTTCAATTAAAATCATCTCGACTCTCGAGGACAAACGAAATGTTCGTCAATGCTTTACGTGTTTCGCCCTGTCCGCTTAAAAGCCTTGAGAGAATTGCCCTGCAAAGCACGAAACTTGTTATCAGTGCATATTCTGCATGGATTATTTGTATAATATATTTTTGTGTAGCATAATTATTATTTGCGAATAATGCCCTTCACGTGTAGGGAGTTTTAATCAAGTTAATGACATAGACATAAGGATATGGTAATGTAACAAGGACACATGTTATGGTACAGGTGTATTAACTCTCTACATTACAAAAGGTAAAGAAAAAAAACAATTTTAGATTTGGGAAAATTCATCAAAAGAAAGTTTAAATCAATATGTATTTAGCTTTTACTTGTGTAATTTTGTAGAAAGCATATACAGTTAATGTTTGTTTATAATTCTATGTATATGAATTGATGTCCAGTTTAGGTGATCAATCCTCGGCAGACTCTGAATAATTTTTAGCCACTCTGAGCTCATATCTTTGGAGATAAGCACAAATAAATTCCGCTATCTTGAATAAATCGCAAGACAATGATTTAATGGGTCTTTTAAAGGCAAGCTAAATGAAAAACTGCTTCTTTAGTCGTTTATACAGTATCATAAATCAATTCATTATTTAATTTTTATATTTACTGGTAGCAAAATAACATTTTTCGCACCAAATAATTTAGAGTTACAATTTCTTAAATTTACCAAATAAACGTTATTTTTATAAAGTAACTTAGCAACCCATAACAATATTATTTATGTTTTTACAATTAAAATTTCAGCACTTCTTTTTTTTTATGAACTAGCTTAATTCATGCGAGCTGTGCACGCTCCATATACTTACTTGATTAAAAATGCTATAAGAATAATAATGAATCTTTAATAATTGATAGAATACTGCAGTACATTTACCCTTAACTAATACAAAATTTTGAGTCAAGAAACTATAAACTATTCGATTTTTTTTCTTGAAGTAGGCATTGAAAAAATAATAAAATCTGAACATAATATTAACATAATTTATTTTAAAGAATCTCTTTTACTTTTCATTCCAATTCTCAAAACCTTCTTCAATTATATCACCCAATCCAATAACCAATCCTATTGTGTTTTACTTCTGACCATTAGTTTAACAAAAAATTATAACATGTTATTTATTTTTTTAAGCTATAACAAACATTAATTTAATTATGAATTAAATCACAACTCTTCAAACATAGTATAATTAACATCACCACTCTTTTCATTACTTCCAGTTCCTTTACAGGAATTATTATAATTGCGATAATTTTCATTACATTTACAGAAATGGTATAAAGAAATTTTTCGAAATTTAATTTAACAGCGCACTTGATGAAGAAAAATAGAAATTCGGTTTATCCCCAACTTTCTCTATATCGCCTGAACTAGCAGTAACTGCACTAGTCGGCAAATTTTCTCCATAAATCATATTAAATTTTCTTGCGAAAGTCCAACTTTGTTATGTAACACGTACCAACGCTCTGCACTGAACTGAACGTAGCCAAGCCATCGTATATATAGATATATACTGCAGAAACGTCTCTCAGTATACCTATCTAAGCCTTATCCGCGCGAGCGAGTTTCCTCCATCTCGGCTGCCGCAGACAGCGTATTTGTGAATTTATTCGCTCGCACAGCCGCGAGTAGCAGTTTCGCCAGCTGATGAATGAAATACGAATCGAACGTGATTTGTACGTAACGGCGGAGAGACGCTGAACTGCCTCGGATTGACTGTACTCGATACATCCTCCGGATTGAAGCTCAAGGGAAGAATACGGGACCTTTGCCAGAACGTATAGACGCACTGTGTCTTGAATGTAGTACAGATCGCCAGATAGCACATGTGCGAGATATTTTGCGTGAGACGTTGAAATAAGATTCTAAGTGAGTAAATTGAAATTTGTAGAGAAGAGTTGCAGTTTAAATTGCGGAATGACGCCTATTTGCCTATGTACTTGAACATAAAGGTATGTCTTTTTAGAATAAAATACAAAAATAAATGTTTGTCTGATTTTATCTTATTTAATGCCTTGATGTATGTATCTAGAATAACACTAAATTATTAAATGAATAATGAATTTAAAATACATTCATTCTCCATCCGCCAGCAATAGATCCTACGGTATAAAGACTAATTAAAATTATGAATTGGAACAATATATGCCTTCGCACAATAGGAATTTCATAGGGGCTTTCAAAAGTTAATACGTCTCACCGGGCTCCTGTAATTTAGGTGCCGCATATAGCGCGCAGTCCTCGCGGCACCGAGTGGTTTCTGAGGTCAAGAGCGCTGGACTCGCGCCGACGATTGTCATACGTGATCCACTTTTCATCCGGCTTCCTATTCATATATGCGCACTTTCCTTCTTTTTTTTTGTTCACCCAGCGCGAAAAAAAAAGTTATACGGCCGCGCGGAGCTCTAGGAGCGCGAGAGTTCATTTGTTCAGTCCCTTTCTCTTTACTTTGACGGGCGCGCGACTCTGCGTTTACATGATCAAAGACGCGGAGATCTTCCTCTAGCCTCGCCCGCTGCTTTTTGACGTGGATATGATTCAATTACAGCTTGTAATTGGTTAGCGCTGATGGGGCTGCCTCCCGAACTTGAGTTATATATTTCGTGATGCAATTTTTTTTTTAATAATTCTAAGTGACGTATGAAACGGGTCAACTGGCTTTTTGAAATATTAAACTTGGATATTAAACTTTTTTTATGGGAAAAAGGAAGAAAGGTGTCGTATTTCTTTGTTTATACCATAGCTTTAAAAAAAAACTTTATATTGACGTAATCTATCAATCATGCTTGGCAGAAACTATGAAAACTTCTTTTTTCGTTACTAAATCGTTGGTGTATTTGTTTTTATTATTTGTAAACGAAGATTTTTGTTAAAATAACAATTTTATTTGACTTTAATAATTAAATTCTTGTATTTTCTCCAAAATTTTATTAGACTCGAATTTAGTAAACTTGCAATATCTTTTATCGACTTTAGTGCCTTCAAAGGTTCAAAGACTGCGCGTAAAGACGTCGACGTTTCATTGTAATATTTAAAACTATACAAACGAATAAAATCGCCTTTTACAAATTTAATGGTCGAATCGTATTTGAGGAAAAACACAATTTTCTAACGGAGTTGCTTTTACAATTAAGCAAGAATTTTACGGGCCATTAAACTGAATTTCTGCAGATAAACTCTTCGGAGAATTCCTCTCTATAAAGCTAGAATCAAACTCGTTTCATTTTTAAAATTCCGCTGAAAGATATGTACATTGAAGCAGCTGCTCCATCGTCGAAAGAATAACGAACAATTCTATTTTTTTAACCATTTTTCAAATGTTCTTCATTATATCTCTCTAATTTGCTTAGTCTGTATATTGCTAACACCCACTTCGTTTTACTATTCATTCAAACAATCAAATTAACTGATTTTCCACATGACCACACGCAATCCTATTAATTCACTGCGTTTATCTTTGTGCACGTACATCTAAATGTTAGCCATCGTTTTTCATCTATAGTTTTTTACGTCTATTTTATTGAATAATTGAATCTTTAGAACAAACGATATATATATTTCCTACTACAACCTATAAAGAAACGATACGCGAGTATACCTATATACAGAGAAGCCAATCTCTAGTCGAAACAATCAAGCGTGATTACGCAAACAAATTCGCTTAATGAAGTAGAACGGATAGCGCGGTCGGTCGCGGCATCGTAAACGTTCGATTGCCCACGGCGCATATAATCCGGGGCATTATAGAATACACGTCCGTAAAATGGCGCAGCGCCTGTGTGTCGGTTATCGATTCGCTTTGAGCCCCGCGTACCGCGAGAGCTAGCTCTGGCATATACCCACACACACACACACGCTGGCACCTACAACTCCATTTTAGGTGTGGCGGGATTATATCAAAAGGCCACATACGCGCGCGTGCGGAGATGTTCGGAAAGGTATGCCGATAAGCAGCTGCTCTCCGCAGGCCGGCGTTAATCGGACCCCCGAGAGTCGCGCTTTCAGAGCGGGAAGAGAAGATAAAAAGGATGCGCGCGTAGTCGCAGCGGACTGCATTGGATAATAGAACTGATAAAAGTGTCGAAGCTGGAGAAATTGATGGTACTGCGATGTTGGGAAGCTGTCTGGGAATATACCATAAAAGATAGTGATGGTAGAAAGGTATATAGGTACGCTTGAATGTACATAAGGTAATTAAGCGTGTTTAATTTTCCAATCGTAAATTAAGGTAATGTGCTTACCGACATAATTTTAGAATGTCTATATCTTTTGCAAATAATAATAGAATTACTAAAAAAAAAATTGAGTATAGTATTTATATATATACGAAGCGCCTGACGTTCGTCCTTTTTCATAAAAATCATGAGAATTCATTTAATTAAATAAAAATCGTATTGTCGGTGAGTAGGTCTCTGCAATTGACCTACTTTTAAAACGAGCATAGCTAACGAAAGTGCTAATAGAGTTACTAAAAAAAATGTCTGAATATAATGTTTACGTGTACGGTGCTCTTGACGTTCGTCTTTTTCCAAATAAACGTTTGAATGTTGATTTAAAAAATATT
>JAPYZO010009291.1:0-15144 GCA_030522905.1 Torymus flavipes | reverse complement strand
CGCACGGCTTTATTATATTGTTTTCAGAGAGTATGGAGAGTCTAATGGCCGCGGAAGAGCGCAGAGAGAAAGTCGGGCTATAACTAATTAGCTCGTGATAGCCACGCGGCGGATTTAAATTTTTCTTTTAATTTCTTCATTAAAATGGCCGAGAGAGAGAGCGGCGTTTTTTGATAAATCAATGGGACGATGGTATTTTTCGATAAGCGAGCTTGTGTGTATGTGTTGTGCGCGATAAACATCGTAGCTTATTTAATTTTATCGTTCGTTAGCCGAGTTTTCGGGAATGAAATTGTCGTAGCTGCATATTCAATTACGCGAGCGGGCGCGAGCGCGCGCTATTAAATTAAACACCTTGGGGGATAAGTGAAATGGAATTCTCGTGTCGAGTCGAGGCTTGATGTTATAATTTTCCATTACTTTTGCCCGTGTATTCGTACATATACGTTGAATATTTATAATTTTCTCTGTGTATGAAATTTTCGAATGGAATATTGGAAATTGTCCTTTTATACAACCGCGCCGATAAAAGGATGCGCGCGCGTGTATAAACTGCGAAGTTAATTTCAATAATACTCCTTTTTTGTATATACCCGTACGGTGTTTTTTTTTTCAATAACGGGCATAAGAATGCTATTTACGAGCGTGAATCCGCGCGTGCATGCGCACGAAAAGTCCAAAAATATACCGAAATTCATTCTTACATGCGGGCGAGGAAGGCGAGAGGCTTAAAACGGAGAGAAAGAAAAGCATTCCCTAATACACTTAATCGAGTCTGAGGCGATATTTCGTAACTTGCGGCGCTGCTGCTGCTGCATCCGAAAAACAGCTGGATCGTGTGTAATTCAAGCTCGCTTTCGGGGACTAAGCGCCCGACGTATAAACGAGTCTTAAAAAAATCCAGAAGCCTGGATGTATCTTCTTCTTCTTCTTCTTTTCCCTCTGCACGCGCATATCGATTCCAGGCTCTTTCTCTCTCACAACTTTCCGGTTTCTCCTTCTCTCTCGGCCGTTCGAATTTAGCTCGTAAAGACCTATTTTTATTTCTCGACCCGACGTAAAGCTCGCCGCGCGCACAGCATTAAGCGATCTCCCTCTCTCTCTCTTACTCACTCGGGTCGCGGGGTGTTGTCGGGACCGTAATCCTTCGGCCCTTTATTGCCCTTTACCCGCGCGTGAGAGGAGAGCATCGGCCGATCTAAAGGAGCGACACGCTATGAGAGTGAGACTCTCGTCTCCGGGGCTATATAACGAAAGCAGCAGAGAATTAAAAAGGAATCCGTTTTAGGAAACTCATCTCACTCGTGCATGGCCGTCTATAAAATGGCAAATCTCCGCCATACCTTGTGTATAAACTTCAACGTTATCGGGATAAATGTATACATTCAATTATTTCGCAGACATTCTTATCGTCATTTTATCTTTCATTCTCAATTAGTTTAATTCCGCAGTTATATTCGTCCCAATAAACGCTTTGACATCGAGAATGAATAAACTGGGTACTTTATTGGCCTCTGTAGAAGCCAATAATAGCGTACAATAATCATAACGTGAATTACTCGAATAATCTGACTTACGACGTTTATTAATTATAAGAGAATTAAAACGATATATACAAGACATATGGAATTGTATATATAAAAAATACGTACGCGAGCCCTCGTCTAGATTTAACACGCTCGATGAGTTGCTTAATTAATTAAATTTTTTCCCAATACGAGAACGCGACACACGTGCGCGCGGAAGAAGAAACAAAAAAATATAGATCCAGAATGACTCGGAATGAAAAATCTCGAGATGAAGATCGGGATAAAGGAGACGAGGCCAAAGTTGTATGAGGACGGGCCCATTAGAAAGACGCACCAGCAGCGCGAGAATAGAGAATAGCTTATATAGGCCTCGAGGTGCTACGGGTCTCAGTAAAGTCGAGTCACGTTCGCCTCGCGTACACATCACGTAGAAACATATATACACGATCTTTAAATCGTCCTCCACAGTCCTATGCCCGCACGAAAGTATACATACGTCATCGCTTGACCCTCTATACGTCCGCACTCGCTCTCTACTCCGGCGGAAAAGTGCTGCACGCGTTGTACGTCGACTCCTCTTCAAACACATGTCTAAATTGCTGAATTACGGCCCCCCTTTTCCACAGCAGTGCTAAGCTATCGAGCGCGATGCTTCATTGTATCGGCCTTTGTATCGGCAAATGGCGCGCTCCTGCGATTATTGATAGAAATAATTGAGTTGATAAATTACGCGAACGACGCGCGCGTATATATGTACGATCGAGAAAGAGGAGCGTAAAGCGACGCGCGGCATGGCAAATCATTATAACCGCACGCGATACCCTTTGTTATAGAGCTCTATGCGCGCGCGCGCACCGTTAAGCTCCGCAGTCGAAAAGCTATTTTATATACGGTAAACTGTTTTATTGCACGTCGCGCGTTATACTGTTATAACACGTGTGTGTGCACACTCAACGGAATTTGTTCAATGGCGAGAGAGTTTTCGGCCCTCGCACACAATATGTTTATTGTCTTGGAGTGCGCGCGAGGGTATCTCGTGTTACTTTATTGTGTTGCAGTTAGCGCAACAGCTCCTTCGTTCGGTCATATACTTTTTTCCTGCGCACATGCATGTGCGAAAAGCCCTAATGTTATTTTACGGCGCTCGCCACGGGAGATTTCACTTCCGCGGAAAACAACGCAACCTGCTGCGGCAGCTGAATTCCAACCCCTAATTTTCCTAACAATAACGAGGATTATGGCGTTTTCTAGGCGGTTACCTCGCCGCGGGCCCGTTTCGAATGCAGCGCGGTTTAAGTCGGGGAGAATTTTTCAAAGTGCAAATGTATGCAGAAATTTCCAACACAATTAATGCAAATAATTTAGCGCCTTTGGAAACGGCACGCGCGGGTTTAAGAAACTCTGCGGCTATAGAGCTACTGTGCGGACGTGAATTTTCTTATACAATCCTACTATTATATAGCGTTAATCATAAATAATTACTACCTCAAAATATCGTAATTTGCACGTTTCAAAAGAAAAACTTTTGAAAGTATGTTAAGACAATTTTTTTGAAATTCTTACGAGTTAAATGCCGTTAAATCCTGTATTCATTTGAAACAAAAGCGACGTTTATTATCAGTAGAAAACACGTACACAGACTCTCTAGAGACTCTTCCAGTCATACATTTTCACTTTTCCAAGCTAATCGTTTCAAACCGATACACAATAGCGCCCACGCCGCACTCTAATCCGGCAGCAGTGGCGCGTAAACACGAAATTCCGCCAACCCGCTTGGACCGAGTACAATAAGGTATTAAGTAAATCCATATAGTGGCGCTGCTCCACCTCGCACTTTTCCTCTCGACGGGTCTCTCTCTCGCCATGTGTCCGCGAGAAAAGCATCAGCAGTGGACCCCTCCCACCTCTCGGCGCGAAGAAAAGCCATCGGAGACAGGACACGCGGTGACGGAAATCCCAAGTAAACAAGGCGGACACCGGTGCCAAGAGCAACCTTTTCGTCTCCCCCCGCTCTATTACAGAATACACACTATGCGCACTTCGTCAAAACGGGCGGCGAAGCAAGTGACTGACAGGACGGCGATGGCGTCGGCACACCGCGTGACAGGTATACACCACTCGCGGAGGCCATACACCGGCATATATACGCATCACGTATATATACAGCAGCAGCTATATATACATATACGCGCAGATTTTCGCCGCAGGCCCGCGCGCGCGACGCCGAAGTTCGGAACTTTGTTTGCACAGCCCGGGGACAGACAACGGAGATGATTCACGCTCCTCCCTTGGCTTGTTTAAAGACGACCCTAATGGCGCGATTATCGCTAGCTAGCGCGCGCCCGGCCTTCTTTATCGAAACCGTGCAGCTCTCCGCACGCACGCACAGAGGCGGCGGGCGAGAAAGAAAAGCTCGGCGATCGGACGGGCCGAGCAAACAGGGGAATGCTCGCGCGCGCGGTTTATGACGAATCGATAAGGGGGAGACGCAAGCGCGCGTTCTGATGTTTGCTCACGATTTTAATATGATGGCTTTTGGCGCTTTTTAGCGCGAGCGGGCACGGCCGAATTGATGGTTCTTCCTTCTGAGCCTGCCTGTCGCGTGTGTTGACGTATCGTATATATGAGCGATATTGCGAGCGAGAGTCAAGCTATATATAGGCGGCCGCCGCTTGTTTGAACTGCGCGCAAGCCAGGGTTCGGTTTTCAGTGAAGGATGTGCAGTTTTCGTTGTTCTTTTATGTTAGGGCGAACGGGGGAAATAGAAAAATGAAATTTCGCTCACGGATCGTCAATATGCTGTATATATGTAAGATAGATGATGAGAAATTGGATCTTCGAAGAAAAATGTAATTGACATCGGTATGCTTACGTAAGATATATCCATGAGTTTTCTTGTCATAATTTTATCATTATGTATAGTTACGACTCACCGGGGAGCAGAACAATTCAAGAGAAACGGGCTTACGCATGCAGTTGTTCTATAGCGCTCTTACGTACCTGAAACAAAAAGGAGAAAGACTTTTTAGTGGATTTTGCGCGTGAGAGGTGGTTGCTCTAATCGTTACAGTTTATATTTTTGCAAACACTTTTTCCAGGTGATTCGCACACAAAGATCGCTGTGCACGGATTACATAAAGGTTTATTATAAAAAGGTAAATAGCACGGGTATATTTTGCAGAGTCATAAAATTCGGGACGTAAAAGTAAAGTGTTTGTAAGTGTTGAATGAGCCCCGCACGCGGTCGTCGCGGTTCGAGAATCGTCGACAAATTTTATTTTACGAGGCGAAAACTTTCTAGTTTGCGAAACTGGCGCAAAGTAATGCTCTCGTTATGATTAAAACAAATAATTCAATAAGATTATTATCACAATTTTCCAACAATGCGCGGAAACAAATTCCTATACCCGCTTAAGATTAATTTAATTGTTGCATAAAGTAACGTTCAAACAGCTGCAATTCAAGTTTTCAGAAAATTATATACAAAATTGCTTTCTGAGATATTGAGGTTAAACAAAAATGTTGAACATTTTCAATCCCAATGAAAATCGCGAATATATATATAACAATCAACACTCAAAACTAATCTCCAGCATAAACATACTCGCGAACACAGCAGCTCAACGCGATAAAATAAACTTTCTCCCGGCTGCGTGCATTTCATCTGAAGAGCATTCCGCAGCTGTATTATTCCTCGGGGCGGCGAATCGCATAAAGCGAGGGGGCGATTCCCCCCTCTCAAAACGGCCCGCGCGCTTGTCTGCGCGTCTGAATCCAAGAACGCGGAGAAAACGGAAAAGCAAACCGAGAGCTGCTGCTGCTGCTGCTGCAGCCGTAGATCTGCAAACCGAGCAGGAGTAGCAGCAGCAGCAACAGCAGCAGCTCAAACAGGTTCAAACCGCACAATCGCGCCCGATGATCCCCTCGTCCTCGTCGTCGTCGGAATGCGCGGAGGATTAACTTCTCAACGGAAAGGCGGCCGCGCGCGCAGGAGAGCAAAGGCGCTGTATGTTGTGGCCGCGTGTCTCCCGCGAGGCAGAATAGGCGCACACATACACACGCGAAAGAGAGAGGAGAGAGATCAGTTCGCGGCAATATACAAGTCGACGCTCTCGAGAGATCGAACTCTCGAAATCGCCCCGAGAGCCTATCGCCGGGACGTATCGCTTTGCGCGCGCCGGGATATATCCTCGCGGCCGTTTATATGGCCAAGGCCGTCGCGACGGACGCGTACGCGCATAAATACGCGCAAAGGGACACACCTCGGCAGAGAGAGGCAGGATCGTATCTACGAGAGAGCTCGACCTTGCCGCGCTGCAGCCCGACGGGCCTTCGACGAGCGCGCGCGCGGCTACCCGCCGCCGATTTTTTCACCTCGTCCTTTTTGACATTCGATTATATTTATACGCCTCGCGCAGTTGCTAGTCTTCCGACGCACACACGCGCGGCCGTATAGGTATACCTTTACGAATTTATGGGCGGTGGCTAGGATTTAATAAATTCAATTTTCAAGAGAGAGGGTTTATGCGTTTTTTGTAGACGCCCTCGCCGGGATAAACTAGTTTTCGATTTTATTACGAATTGATCGGAGCGAATTTCTTTCGGTGCTCACCGCTGGGATATATATAGCGTTATTCGCTAATTTGCCGGACAATAAAATCCTAATGAGCTGGATTTGTGCAAAAGTCGGAGAATCCAGGACAAATGTGGGCTTTATCTTAATTTAGAAGAATATATTTTTCATAAGTCGTGCTTAAAAATACTGTGTGTCTCCCATGCGCTCGCCAGCTAAAGTGGATAACAAAAAAAAGTTTTTCTTTTAATAGAGGTTTGATCCTTAAAAATTAGACGGAATTTATAATCTTATAGCGTAAGTTGTGGCCGGTAACCTCGACTTAAGCGTATAAAATGTAAAATTTTATCATGGAGAAAGTCGTTATCGAAATCACAACCACAACACTTTATAGATAAAGTTTATTATAGTCTTTGAGGCAAGTGTTATAAATATAGCCTTCTTGTACACTATTTTCAGTGATAAATGTTTCCTTAAAAAAAAAAACTTGATAAATTATTCAGAACATCAAACCGTATACCACAACAATGTCAATAAAATCTGCCCATCCCGTGACCTTTTTTTGCAACTCAAATTAAGTCATTCCAAGTATTTCTCTTTCGGGGCACACCTTCATCTATTTTTTTTTATCCGTCACTTCCAGTCGCGCCGATACAAGACGCGATAGCCACATCCTGCGTCTCACGAGGAGTCACGGCGGCGTGATATTCTAGAAGACGGTGACGCCTCATCGCACGACCGCATGCATATAGCTCTGATACTTCCATTAGCCATTAGCTATTAAGCCAATCTTCGCGCGGCCATCAATGCGCGCATTCGGGAACGAACAATAGGCCGAGCCGATTTCTTTCCTCCTTTTAGTGGCCTCTTCTGCAAACCTACGCACGCACTACTTTTTTTTGTAACGTGCAACCTTGTCTTCTACATCTCGATTGGTTTTCGAATTTTGACGAGCTCATAGGAGATAGACCGTTTTCGTTCGTTTTACTCCATTTCGTGTGCGACGCGAACTATTGTCGTCGGCGATTTCGATCTGTTTTTAGATCTGACAGCTGCGACCTGTGAAGAATCGCGGGCTTTTAGTCGTTAAGTTGACAGTTTTCGGGTGAAAAAAATAAATAATTGATTCACAAAAAGAGTGCGCCAGCAAAATATATACGGATACCACTACATATATATACCGATACATTAAATAGAAAATACAATTTGTGATTTATATCGGACAAGTGTCTTGTAATCCTAAAATGGAAAAAGAAATCATTTACGTATAGATTGCTAGATATACACACAATTCTTTCACCCTGTAACAAGCATAAAAAAACGCGTTCGTCGACTAAAAGTTTCGGGTATAATTGCTTCCATGACCAAATAAATAATAAATTCACACTTTATTATTAATCTGATTTATATAGAAGCAGAGAGAGAAAAAAAAGTGGGAAAGGCCAAGGCCCGTAACTCTACGTAATAAGAGAGCGGACTATTTCTCATTACAGCGATAAAGGTAAAATCAAATTTAAGATTCAAACATTTTTCACGCTTCGAACTTTAATTAAAGTCCTTTCAATCGCCAGCTGTTTCTTTCTCTCCGCGCGGGCTCTCTTCCCAAGCGCGCGCACACACACACGGACCCTACACAGACTTATATTTCTTCTTCGTAATAATACTTTCACTATCGCTCCTCCCACCCTCCCTCATACCGTCCCTTCGTCTTCTTCTTCTTCTCTCTTTTTTCTCTCTCTCTCTGCTCGCGTGTCCTTTTCGGAGAGGTGTTCGTCGATTATATCGCATTGTTTCCGAGGCGGGAGAGCTAGATCTCCGCCAGCGCCGCCGCCACTGCGCGGGAGAGAGAGACAATGGGCTCAGGCTCTTTTCCAGCATTGTTTCCGCGAGACGAACGGAATTCCGTGTGTGCGTGCGCGTGGCGTAGCGTGGCCACGAGAGAGAAAAAAGAAACGAGACGAGACGCGCGGCGCGAGTGGAAAAATTAAAAACTCGGCTACCGCGCACAGGCTAGGTAAAAACCATAACGCGACACAAACACTCAGAGAGATTAGATTTGTGATATTTGAGAAAAGCTTTCTGCATCCACTGTTTATTTTAATCGCGGTTATAAGAGCTTCCTGCTTTATGTACAATTTAATTTTTAGTAGTGTCGTTTTAAACCGCAGAAATCTAATTTTAAGACTCAATGAATGCGGTACATAAATTTTTTATTGTCCTTCTATCCTCTAAACTTGTAATAATGTTTTATTAGACGTACATAACATAACTATCAGCGTTTATTTTAATTTAATTGTGAATTAAGAAACGTTATAATAACATGGCCTATTTAAATAGTCATAATGTATAACTGTTATTAATAGAAACTGTAATAGTTGGAAAAAGTATAAGTATAGAAACGTATTACAAGATAGCATCTATCGTAACCAACCCATAGCCCGAGGTGAAAAAATTTAATTAAAAAAGGGAGAGAAACAAATAGATTAGCGATAGAAAAGCAAATCGAAAAATAAATTGACCACAATTACATAAAGCGGTTAGAGGAGGTAACAAAAAAAAAAGAGGAACCATAACTCGAGAGCGAGACGGAGTCGAACGGATGGCGAGAACATAGGCGAGGAGCAAAAACTCGGCGGCGGAGAGAGAGGGAGAGAGGAAGAAAAAAACGTACGTATACACGATAAGAGAATGAATGACGAAGCAGAAAGAGAGAAAGTGGATGAAGTCTGAGAAGACTCAGAGCTCACGGCCATTGTTGCGTACACACTCCTGATATGTGTGTGCGCGCGCGCGCGCGTGTGTGTATGTGTACCATATATATATACACGCTCCTGTGGGGTTCGATGTTTTAAACTGAAAGAGAGGAAGATTCGAAGCGGCGATACGCGATATGTTGCGGAGGGAGGAAAAGCCCCGTAGAGTCCGGCTGCCGGTACCGTCGCCCCTTCCTCGAGAAATTCGAGCATTGTGTTTTTGGACCCACGCCACTCGCTTCTATGCTCTTCCTCGTATTGATTTGTGTCCGCACGCGCCTGTGTGTGTATGCCAGCCGAGGCTCGCTCCTCTCGCGCTCATTATGTTCCCGGACTACACGTGAAATCACTTTTATTGAGCGGCTCGCGCAAGCGTTGAGTTTCGAGAGACGGGTAGTTTTAGAGGCCGGAAATTTATACCTTCTTGCGAACAAATGTTTTCAACCTCGGGTAATTTAAAGGGAAGAGAGATCCTATTTTTTTCTCTCCCTCTTTCGGAAAATTCGGTCTCGCCCGAATGGATTTTCTATGATCGTAGGGACTTGACCCTGAAGCTGTGGGACAATGAGAACGAAAACGTCAAACGAATAGAGCTGACCAGAAATTTAGTTCTATTCGAAAAATAATTTACTTACAAAGGGGAAGTTTCTTTTTGTGACATTTACTGCGGTTGAGAAAAGAGGGATGGTTGTTGTTTTTAAACGGTTTCAAGTATTCCAAGAAAATGCCAAATTTTACTATTTGTCCTTATTTTTTGAAAGAATTATTACAAGAAATTACTTTTTCATTACTTTAATCACGAATAAAATTAGAGTATATAATTGAGAGTAATCACAAAACTTTATCTAAAACTGTAGTACGTATTTTTTTTTATAAATAATATAAATAACTCAGATAAATGATAAATGATATCTGTTTGGCGTTCGGTTCAAGATAAAACCCATTATCTGCTCTTTTTCCGACTCATAAATTAAGTATCATGTAGCATTTTAATAATTTAGTGAAATTCCTCGAGTCTTATCACCGCGCATCGAGTAAAAATATACGTATCGTAAAAAAAAAAGAGAACGAGTCGTAGATGAGACACCATACCACTCGACTGCGCGCGCGACATCCATCCGTTGTATATAATATATATGGTATACATAATCTGACCGGGAGACAGACAAACACCAGCAGCGCAACGCAACGACTCATATCTCTTTAGGTACTCTCTGGAGGCTATATAGCTCTCGAGGCGTTTTCTATGAATCGATGGCACGGGACGCATATAATGCCCTTGTAAATACACCGCGTAATCCGGCGAGCGACGTCACAACGGAGAGAGAGAGAGAGAGAGAAGGCGGAAAATAATAATAATAGCGGAGAGAAGAAGAGAGGGGAAGAGAGCCGATGGGGCACGGGGTATTATGCGACCTAAGCCTTGGAGGACCCATGCTGCTATAGCTTTCTTTTCATTTCTGTATCGCACTTTTTCTAGCTCGGCCCTCTTGGCCATCCTATTCCTTTCAGTTTCTATATACCTTTCCTATTGACTCCGCGCTCCTCCATTCGGCCAACGCGGCATTTTCCCGGTTTTTATTTTCTTTTAAAATTTTTTATTTTCTCCAAATATTTTTATTCTAGCTGCCCCGGGTTTATCCCTCCGGTCCATTAAAAGTATTACATAATACTTTCTTCTTATACTTTTCTTTTTCGCTTTTAAATGTATTTTTAGGAATTCTGAAAGAAAGTGGATTCCACGTTATAACCATACGATTAAATGTAATTCACGCTACTGTTGTTGAATCATTTCCAATTATAATTTTAATCGTCCGCGCATCATGAATATTTTCGAGCTGCATTACAAGCAGATGATTTCAAAGCAATGTTTAATCCTAGAGCAATATCACAATGAATTTAAAGGCGGGGGGATCCTATTTTTAATGACGTTACACACTTTTAGGCCAGCCTTTGTAAACAGCGGGACAAAAAGAGTTCAACTTTTGAACCAGGCGCGCGTGCGCATGTCACGATTGTAACGTTGCTGCTCCACATTTGCATACATCGCTGTTCTTCATTCACAACTCTCTCTCTCTCTCTCTCTCTCTCTCTCTCTCTCTCTCTCTCTCTCTCTTCCACCTCCTCTCTCTCTCATTCATGCATTCCATTCTAAAAACTCGAGCAGCCTCATTTCTTCCCCTACCGCTGCGGTATTTTTTCGCAATCGCGCACAACCTGAATTCTCTCCCTCTCATGCGTATCTCTCTTTCTCTCCTCGCATCTAGGCTCCCTTAATCATTTTTCCGTACGCGTTATTTTTCGCTGGGTAATGCCCCGTGTTACCCGAATATAAATGTATACACTTTTTGCCTCTCATCACTCTAGCCTTCCCCCCAGACCCTTTACATCGCTGCTGCTGCTGCTGCTGCTCTCCACGTGCACACACGCGCGTGTATGCGTAAGTACAGGAAGAAAGCTAGAGCCACATCAGCCGCACAATGGCAAATGGTATTCTATTATTCCACATGGGCCCGCGTGCGCGCTCGTCTAGGGCAATGTGCTAGCTTTCTCTCTCTCTCTCTCTCTCTTCTCTCTCCGCTTCTCCCCTTTGCCACAGTCAGTCCTACGGAATGCGAGCAGCACGATGTATCTCGCGGTCGCTTTAGCTCTCCGAAAACCAGTCCAGGCGCGGGCTTTTTCGGGGAGAGTGAGAGAGAGCACATGTTGTATACACCTCGGCGTCATCTCTCCCCTATACTCGATAACGGCGGTAGCTCCCTATATATATATATATACTAGACGGACGCGCGCGGTTAGCACGGGACCACCGCGGTCATTCATCACACTCGTCTAATAATCCTCTTTGCCGCGCGCGGGTGAACCGTTGCGTCTACGTCAAAGTGGCGGCAGTAGCATTCATTTACCGCGGCGAGGGAGACCCACCGAAATTGCCCCCAAAGTAATACCACGCGCGCCCCCGTCTCTCTACACGCCTGTGATCGATACTGTTTGCATTACTCCTTACGTTTTTCCTCAAATTTAGACGATTTATCAGCGCGCGCGGGAGATTTGTGGCCGTGACGAAATTGTGAGAAAATTCGTCGACGAGCACGCGGTAGTATTACAATATCGACGAGGGGACGACGAGAGAAGCTGCATTTTTTCCGCCCAGGGGGCGGTTTGATTACACGGGGTGTACACATACTGTATGTTTTTATCAATAGACCGCTCGGACGATGGGGGAGCCATGTTTTTTTTTCTTTCTCTCTCCTTTCTTCGGCCTACACCAGGCTTTTTATCTAATCGTCGCGGCGGTTGCAGATGGTGTCACGGCTCGTAATGCGTATTTTCTGCTGGTATTTTAATTTCTCCAACGAATTAATGCGATTAGATAGAGTGGCCCTCTCCACAGCGTTATTCGCTCTCGTCCAGCACCCTCGGATCTCTGGGATGAACTCTAGATTGGACATGGTGGCTATGCAGTATTGAACTAGAGTAATTTCGTGACAAAAAGTGTTGAGACATGCTTTATTATTTTTTATCATACAAGGAAAAATGCGCAGAGTCAGGAGAGCGGAAACACACCATTATATACCTTACTTGGTAATATAGCAACACGCCGATGTGAATCAATTACGATGTATAGTGCACATATCGATGTGTATGATTAATTTTACAATTTAAAATCAAATAGTAGTTAACCTGAATCTTTGCTCACACCATACTTTCACTTTAATATTTTGATAAGACAATGGAAATATTTATTTTATGACTTGGATATCAATATAAATTGGATTCACAGCAATAACGTATTGTACGAAACAATTAGATTGTTGAAAAATAATTTAGCAAATTTAATTTTGAAAATACGAATTTCATAACAGCGTGGGAAAGCATGAGAAATATACCGCTTATAAACAGATTATTCGTAAACGAAATTGATTTTCATATGCGGCATCTAGATAACTCATGTAAAGAGACTGTTAATAAATCGCATTAGCATATTTTTAAAGGTACTTAGGTTAACCATATGCAGTTTACAAATTTAAATGGTCAGTTACGTTCTCTATTTACCCTACTTTCCACTCTCGCATTTCGCAAAAAAAGCGTATTAATGAATGCATTCATGAATGAAATTTACGATCACAGTGTGGCACTGCAAAGGCTTTCTCTTCTTTGCATAAATTTCAACTATCCGTGTACTGAATTTTCCCTAATTCATTAATCCTTTTTCTAACATCAGTGCTATTCACCTATCCATCGCGTATCTTTTGTTACTTTCTCAATCATAATCGCGATTAAAATTCCCCAGAATCGGCTTAAAAAATTCATAAATATTTGCGCACCGGTCTTGCATAAAGTGTTATATATATTTCATACACGAAGCAACAACAGATTGAGCAAACACACACTTGATCGAGACAACAACCTTTTCTCCGTCGCATTTGTCATCTCAGAAACTGACAGCTATATACCACTTTATGTCATACAGGATCGTTAACCAATCGGCCGAAAAAGGCGCGAACGCGTATAGTGAACTTTTCCAAAAGTGAACGCAAAAAGACTGGCCGGCGCGCCGTCGTTAAAAGGCACCGCCACCGCCATACGCTGACGAAATCAATCGGATCGCGAGACGCTCCCCGTTTGGCTATCCACATGCATCTCGCGCACAGAGGCGAATTACATTCTGCACGCGTGACAGGTGCGTGGCGCACGCGTTCCGCATACGCACGTCCCTCGCTCCGTTTTGGCGCGTGCGGCGCGTTTCACCTGCGGCGCCGCGAGAATAGCGAAATCTCTCCCGCGCCGACTCGAGGCATTATTTTTCAGCGTTTTCGGGTGAAAGGAGGGAGCGACATACTACTTACTTTGTCGAGAGGCAGTGGGAGTCACTCGTGGGGAAAAACGAGGCACGCGCGCGTGTGCGGAGGTGGCGAAGAGGCAAGCCGGTGAAATTTACCGAAAAAGGGGACTCGGCTGGCATATCATTATGTAGCTGAGTGTCACCGTCACGCGTCGTGAAACAAAACAGTTTTTTTTTCCTTGTCAGAGAGCTACTTCATTTTCGAGGGTCTGCGCCCGGCGCGAGGCTTTTCGTGGATGAATCACAATGCGACTTTCCATTCATAAATCAACTTTATATATTTCTGTTTCATTTTTTTTATAGTTTTGTGAATTCGGAATTTATGCGTTATAGTTTGTTCTCAATTTAAATAAAGTCATTTTAAAATTATAATTATTATAGATTTTCAATGTATTTTAGTTTTTATTACGATATATTTCGAAATATAGTATCACTTTTTGCACAAACGTATATTAATCACGATTGTGGCATTTAGGACAGATCGATAATCTGAAAAGATATTGCGCACATCAATCAAATTGGCAAAAAGTTTAGCACCATATTTATATCGATAACAAACGACACTTTGAATCTGCAATCTGGTCACTGCACTTTTTGCCGTAGACCGAATATAAAATGTGACAGGCCGATTGTTGTCAGCACGGCATATATATATACAAACCCCGAGCTGCACATGCGCGCAGCTCAGGCTAGGCAATAAATTAACGCCGCGATCAAAATATTTGCAGGCGCGCTTTTTTCCATAAGCTCTCAATGCTCATGATACCCGGTGGCAGGCGCATATATGCGCGCGCGTCATTAATTAATTTATATCAAACCCCGGGGTGTCGAGGCTCCACTGTGCACGCTGCAGTGGCAGACGGAGAACTGTCTACCGCTTTTTAGCAGTCGTTATCTAGGAACGACTCAATCGCGCGCGCTTGCAGTCAGAAATCGCTCGGCATCTACATTCATTAAATTTCTTTACACGCCGCGCGCGTATCGCACACGCGCGGAATTCCTCGAACGAGTGTCATAATCGGAATCCGCGATCTTAGAGAGCCCGGTGCGCGCGCATATATATATGCATGCACACGGAGCGCCGCAGCTGTGTAATAAATCGACGGGCGTGAGCTTCGCCAGTGGAATAAAACCTGCGAAGGAGTGAAATGAAGAGAAGGGAGAGCGAGAAAGAAAGTTGCTTTACACATGGACCGATAGCCTGTGTGTGTTTCTAGAGTCGATATTGTTTGGAGATAGTTTAGTGATAAGCTCGGTTTGGAAAAATATTTTACAGCTGCGAGACATTCGCGTGACACTTGATAAGGATTAATAATCCTGGCTATGTCTAATAAATGAATGACTTGAAAAGTGCACAGAGAATAATTTAACGTTGATATCACTTTTTCATACTGCTTTTTCATGTTTAATTCAGCAATTATTTTCTTGACTTTTATATATAAC
>JAPYZO010009281.1:0-16979 GCA_030522905.1 Torymus flavipes | reverse complement strand
TCATAAATATTTTGGAGATATAAGGAGTACACATATACATAATAACAAAAAAAGTCTCAAAAATGTTTGCTTCGAAATTAAGTGCTAATAATTATTTCTAATGACAATTGATACAATAATCGCTCGTTAGCCAATATTGGACTTTCTCTTATTAACGTTTTTAATTTTACTTTTTATTTTAAAAATAAACCTTTATAAATTTTTTTTAATTTTGTTCAACACATTCCAAATTGTAACATTCATAACTTTGGATATTCATTTTGCCTGATAATATTATAATGAAAAATAAAAACGAAAAAAATGAAAAGTAATAAAACAAATATTTTGATAAGACCGTTGTTTTTTGTATAAATTATCGATAAGGCGCTTTTGTGCTAATTTACAATAACAGAATTTAAAATTTGTATGATATGTCTACTTTAGTTTTGAAGCTGTATTTTATAAATCTCTACATTTTTTAGAATAGTTTATTTTTATCGTTGGAATGTGGATGATATGAGAGTCACGAAGGCATTAACAAAGCTTGACTTGAACGTGCAACTTATGTTTTCTCATTACCTATAAGTAAGAAAACGTAATCTTAATCTCTATTCATGGTTTGCAAGCTTTTTGGATGAGGAATTCTATAATACTTTTAACTTTTGGGTGACTATTTTTGAAAATAATTTACTGCTGTTATTAGCCTGCTCTGCTAACTACATAAACAAAACGGGGTTGTAACATCTTCAATTTTCACGGAGAAAACCAGTCCTGTAATCCCTGCGTGTGCCACGTATGCCGCAATACGGGGATGTATATTATAAAACTGTCAAAAAAGATACTTTTTTTAAAATGGAACCTATTTTGACCGTTTTATGCACCCCCGCATTAATAATTATGATAATTTTTTTTTCGACAATTCATTGCAACTTTGAACACTGGCGGAAAGAAATGGTAATACAATAAATAAAATTGATATAGCATTTAGAGTTTCTATAATATATATTTTCTAAAAGGATAATTCATTAATGGATTCTGTCGTTTGTTTTATTGATTGCTAGTGTCTATGATAATAAAGTAATTAAAGTATTCATTTTGATTAATTTAATTTTATGAAAAATTATAATTGTTATTAATACGAATGCTATTGTACGTCTTTGTACGCAAACTTAACAATCAAATCAAACTTAAAAAATTATTTATCTAAATTAAGTGCGAAAAACTCGATTTTTTATGCTTAGGTATTTAGCGTACACAAAGATAGGTTTCTGACATTCTCAATTTTCAGCGTGCAAAGCACTCACTTTGCGCATCAAGTTTGCAAAGTAAGTCCTTTGCACACTGTAAGTTTAAAATGTGCAAAGCAGGTGATTTCCACAAATATATATATATATGCAAAACCTGCGCTCAGTTGATTCCTGATGAGTATGATGAGCTTTGCTCGGTTTAACTTTCCACTTGAACATCCTTGAGGATTTCGTGCAAGACTTTCGTAAGCAAAATGACATAGACATGAGAAAAATCAGCTTAGGCAAGCCTTCCTTCAACATCTTTTCCTATGTGACCCTCTGCACCCTCGACATATAATCTGCGGTAAGAGTAATCGTAGGCTTTCATGAAGCGCTTTTAGCATGGCAATCATTACAAGCTCACATGCAGATATTCTCTCTCATACTGCACACAGTGAAGTAATGGGCTAACGTATCTGAACGCAGAGCCACTCGGACAGCAATTACATGCGCGATGTGTATGAGTAAGTTCATCGTGCAATTAATTATACGTTCAAATTCTTCTCGTTCGAAGGAAATGCACTTTACTGAACGTTTTTATGACAATGACGTGTTCGAGTGTCACATATCAAATATGTGCGCATGAGTATATTTTCTATGTAGCCAAGCAATATTTTTGTATTTCACTTGATTATATATGAATTGGACAAGAAAAAGATTATATTAAATCTCTTAACTTTGACCGCTATATTTTAACTCGATAATTGAATTATTATGATAGTTTTATTTTTCACTAATATAGAAAAAAAATAAAAAATATGTTCAAATATAGAATGTAAAAACGTACATTTTATTTTTTAAATCTTTCTTAAATTATCTACTGTATTATTGTGAACAATTAATATGATCAGCATATTACGGATTTGGTTTCAATTTTAAAAGTTCCGGATGTCAAATATAAAGAAGGTTTCATTCCTTAAAAATAAAAAATATCAAGTACTTTAAAGCCCATTACAGACAAAAAGAAAAAGTTAAATAAACAGGAACAGTTATATGATAGGTCTAACATGTGAAGAATAGGAACAGACACAAAAAAAATCTATTCCCGTTCTTGTAACGGTTTCTTTTTACGACTAATAAGGACTTAGGATTAGTATGTAGTAATCCAAGACATTTATGAATTTAAATCTATATGAATTTTAAAGATGCGTGTGTGTATAATTCTAATTAAAACACTTTCAAATAATAATTTTAACAAATCGATAACAGTCATGATACAACATCATCAACCGGTTACTGAACATTATACTGACTTGCATGTCATCCGGAAATCCAGGTATTCAAGATATCTGTTTTACGAGAACGAATGACGAACTTTTATTATACGGTATAGAAATATTTTCTAGGAAAAAGTCGTTAAGGAGCTGGAGACGATATTTTCCGAACGGGATTATAACAAAAGACCTACTTACAAAATTTGAAGAGCACAAAGTATTTAGATAGATATATAAAAGAATCCTTAGGATTATATCCTATAGTGTATCGATATTAGGAAGAAGACTAGAGAAGACATCCTTAAATGACAGTTGTTACATGGAAAAATAATGTTAAATTTAATATTATTTGTATGTGCATGCTATATCTTTTAAAATTTTGTGAATACGAATAGTATAATTTAGGCTTTTGTAGTATTTCAATATTATTGACTCTCCTCTTTTGCATATTTAAAAACATTTAAGAAAATTCCAGGAGTTTTTTTAAATCCGGAACGATTTCATCTCAATTGATTTTCACCAGAAAATTCTATTAATCATCACTCATATGCATGCATATATTCCTTTCAGAACAGGACCAAGGAATCGTATATAGGTACAGTGATTTTTCAATAAAATATTTTAAATATTACACTTAAAAAAATATTTTGACTTTTAAATAGTATAAGAGATCAATTTAGAAATTTGATTTAATAAGAATAAATAATAAACCTCTAAACGATTTAGACTCGCCATTAATCGTTTAAAGGTTTGATTAAAAATTTTAATGAAAAAATAAAGAGAAAGACAAAATAACTATTCACGATAATTCAAAAGTTTATTTCCAAACCAGGATGATTCTATTTTTACAGATTTTGAAGAAATTATAGAAATCATTGTTCGTTTTGCAAAAAAAAAAATACTTCTGTACATAAAAATTATATTAAATCAATTAACTTCTCTTTTTAAGCTGTTAACTAATTAATAGCAGACATTACAAGAATAAGTTTTCCCTGCAAAAACTATCTTATTAAAATAGATTCCATCCGATTAAAAAATCCACCATGAGTTAATCGGAAATCTTAATATGAAAATACCAGATTTAAAACTATTAAAATTGATTCATTTAAATCAGTTTCTATCAGAAATAATTGAAATTTTTCTCACCTTATTGCATCCGATTTGATTCCTATTAAAGTTTGATTTTAAAACTTAAATATAAATTAAATCGGATTTAATAAGTTGAGAAAAATATCAATTAGTGCTGATAAAAACTGATTTAAATGAATCAATTTTAATAGTTTTAAATCTGGCATTTTCGTATTAAAATTTCCGATGAATTCATGTTAGATTTTTTAATCGCATCGAATCAATTTTAATAAGATAGTTTTTGCAGGGTTATGAAATGAATATTGTAATTCATTTGCGAAATAAATTTTATTTACATACATCTATATAATGATCAACTATTACAGATATATATGAGCAATTCTCAAACTTTTCGACCAAAAAGTGGTTCCAAAAAAAAATAAAAAAAATAAAAAAAATTTTGAGGCACACTTCTGATATAATTTTTTTCTCGTTCTGTGGGTCATATAATAGTGTACGAGAAAATTTTCGAACAGTCGAAAATGGTCTTGTGACACGGTTTTAAAAAATACTGAAAAAGGGCAAAAAGTAGTCACTGATAATTAACCAATAGCAAGCTATTAAAGGTGATAACAAATATTCCACAAAAAAGCGGTTAAAATAGAAGAAAAGAGCTTTAATTTGAGATGTGAATCGTTAAAATCGGTCAATTCGGCGCAAAGTTGCGTACATTTGAAAATCGCTAAGACTAAAAATGAGCGATATTTCCCGAATCCATGTAATTCAATCATTTTTCAGTATTTTTTAAAACCGTATCACAAGACCATTTTCGACTGTTCGAAAATTTTCTCGTATACTATATGACCCACAGAACGAGAAAAAAATTATATCAGAAGTGTGCCTCAAAATTTTTATTTTTTTTTTTGGAACCACTTTTTGGTCGAAAATTTTGAGAATTGCTCATATAATTATGAAGTTATAAAAATTACTTGTACAAAAGGTTTATAAGGTGTGATTGTGGCTTAACTTTACTAACTTCCTGTTGTTATCCGTTTCCTAATAAAAAAAGGCATTTCTGACCCATCTACCGTGTACCATGCTTATATACAGGATATGGAGTAAATAATTTATGATACATATAAGCACTGTTGAGATTATATTGACTCGCTAAGTTATGTATATACACACACATCAAACTTTAAATTATTGAATTTTAAATGTTGAATGGAAATTTTAATTTATTATTACATAAAAAATTATTAATATGCAATTGCATATTATTAATTGCTTTTATCACAGAATCTTTCCGTAAATACTTTTATGCTAAAATATCGGTTTTTGATTAAAGATTTTATTCAATTACTCTGAACTTCTGAAACAAATTATTGAAGTGTTGTATAAATTAAAAATACAAAAGCTTACGATAATTCAAATATCCGCCTTTACCGCGTTCAAGTAGAATTGACGAATCAGCAATAGCAATACTAGGTCACGTGATATTCTCAGCCGACCAACCATCAGCTGTTTCCCGAGGTTCCAGCAGACGAAGCTGTGCACCGGGATTTGGCCGCGCTCGCATTACTGCATGTATATGTATGGATATGTATGTACACACGAAGGCATCACCCACACAAAGAACAAGCTAGAGCCACTGGTGGCTGGTCTGAGCAGTAACAGCAGCTCAGCTCGCAAGCCTGTGGCGACGCATAAAAAGAGAGAAGACTATCGGCGAACGCAGTTACTCTTACGTCGTCGGTGTGTTTGCAACGTGCGACTCGCTATTTTTTCCCCGTACACCGTGAAACGATTGCAACACTTCTCTCCTTTTGGCGCAAAGGCCGTTCAAGAATCTCGAGCAATATCCAGCATAAAGCCATAGCAATATAAATACGAAAATTCAGCAGCGAGCGAGTACTCGCTCCGTGCGGTGGTCAACATGAAGGAGATTGTAATCGCGCTATGCGCGATCCTGGCTGGTGAGTCGTTTGGACAGTTTGCACGCAAATTATGTATAGATATACCAGCAGATAGGTACGAGCCCGAATGCCTCGTTATTTGCTCGCCAGACAACGTACGGAGATAAGACTTTTCTTCCACTACTTACGTTCTCTTTGTTGTGACGCGATTAATGCACGACACTGCTCTCGCTTTCTCTCTCACTCTGTCTCGATTTTAGCCTCTCTAATGAGTCGCGAATCGTTTTTTTTGGCCGCTTCTGGCTGTCTTCCCAAAAACTCTAGTTTTTTTTTCATTATTCAATTGCAACGAGTCACGCTGACGGCTGCGTGTCATTTATTTTTCCCTCTCCTTTGTTTTCTCTCGCTCTCTCCCTCTTGGCTGTTGCTGTCTCTCGTGTCGCGCGTTATGTCCGATAACGGAAAGGGAAAGACGCACACGCTCTTGATTTCGGTCATAGTCGTATACTTATCATTAGATGTTTTTTCAATCGGAATCGTTGTATTTTGCAATGATCAATGTTTTAAAAGTCGAATTTGTTTACAGTTAGAACTATGAACGATGTCGGCAATTTAAAATTTTTAAATTGTTAGGGACGTGATTACAAACAACACTTTAAAAATAAAGATTTCATTTACATAGGTACCTATCTTATTTATGGTAAAAAAAAGTTTACGCGCATATTACGAACTTTAGAACATTCCAAGGTCATCATCGTATGTTTACATTATTTCCTCATCACGACTATTAACGTCAAATGATGATCCCTGGCAACTTTAAATTGTAGTTAAGTACTCGACAAAAATAAGACAACATGAATTCTCGAATTATATGTGCACTCCGGAATCAGCGAATCGCATGACGAAATATCAAATCATGTTCCGTTGAGCGGACATCGGCGAAAGATACGGTAAAGTCGTGACCGGCTGAAAACGTCTCCATTTGAGGTCTAAAAAAAGATGCGGGATCACTGTTAAGATGATTCTCTTTTTTTATTTTCCTTTTTCATCGACGCCGAACTGATAGGCCTCCACAGCAACAGCTCTTTTAACTTTTAATTAATCATTGAAATTTAATGCCAGAGTTGGCTTGTATGGTAACAATCACTGACTAACTAGTGAGTCAAGCTCACACTTTTAATAATATCAGATGATACTGTTTCCTGTTCGCTGAATTTGTTATCAAATGCTTACATTCCAAATGCTGACTGTTAGGATGTTATTATTTTGACTTCAGTAAAATAGCTCTGATAAAGAGAAAATTATGAGCACGGTAGTTGTTTCATTTTATTCAACTTTTGAATTTAAATCATTAGAATACATTAAAAGACTGTTTCACAAGTTAACGATGACTACATTTATCGATTTTTTGCTGTATCATGCTGCTAATTCTAGGTCTATTACTTATTTTGTCAACATTAGCTTTCAACTTTGAAAATATCTTAACGTAACGGCTCTGTAACCTATAGACTTTAATTATATTTCAAAATTTCAAGAACACAGTACATTTGAGAGGATCACTTGGAACATTTTCTTTTGTTTCATAAAGATAAATTTTTTTATTTCTTGTGAATATTTAGCAAAAACATGATTAAAATTCTTCTCTTTTTAATTATTTGTAAGTATTATTATCAGTACATTGACATTCATATTTTAAGTGAATTTTTTTTTTTTTATTTTCTATAAACATTTTTTTTTATTTGTTTACACAACCAAACTAATGATAAACAATAACAAATCATAATGAAAAAATATGTTAATTTCATTCAAAAGTTTTCCAATTTATTGAAAAGTATAATTGCATGAGGATATATTTAATTTTTGTTTTATAATCTAATAATAGTACATTTGTTGTTTTTCTTATGTATAATACTTCTGAAATTATTATTAAATTAAAAACATAAAACTTTTTTGGGAAATATAAATACAAAAAAATACTTAACTTAATTGAATTTCATAAATAAGTATAGGTTTGCTAGTCAAGAAATCAATAAAGTTATGTGGATTACAAATTAAATAACCATTGCCTTCATTGTTATATTTACCCTTATATTATAACTCTAAAAATAAATATGATTTTTACAATAATCTTTTTTTTATCAGTGACAACAGCCAGGGTAGTGATTAATATCGAAGGTCAAGATACTCCACACTTGTTAGGAGCAAAGGCCTGTACATGGGGACCTTCATATTGGTGTCAAAATATAACGTGAGTAATATCATTCTTTTTAGCAAATCAATCTTTTTCAAATTTGTGCTTTTTAAAATATGTAAATATAATGTTTGAGTTGAAATTTCTATAACTATAAATGTTCATATTATTATTTAGAACTGCTGCTGGGTGCAATGCAACAAAGCATTGTATTCCCAAAGTATGGGAGAAAATGCAAGTACCAGAGGATCACGACAGTGTCTGTCAAATTTGCAAAGATATGGTTAAGCAGGCACGTGATCAGTTGGAAAGCAACCAAACTCAAGAAGATTTAAAAGCTGTCTTTGAAGGAAGTTGTGCCTTAATTTACATAAAACCAATTGTCAAAGAATGCGACAAACTTGTAGATCAGTTTATTCCTGAATTAGTAGAAACATTAGCATCACAGATGGATCCATCAGTTGTTTGCTCTGTATCTGGTTTATGTAACTCTGCACATATTGATAAACTTTTAGAAGAGTACCAAAAGCAATCACAAATAGAGGTAAATAACTTTCACAATCACTCAAAAATTTCTCACATCTTTTTCAATTTTACAACAAAACAATATCTTCTTGATAATCTTTTCACACTTTATTTTAGTATGATCATTAGTAACATATTTAAAAGAAAGTAAAATAATTTTTTTTTTTCTGTATCATATTGTATATTTACCAAAACTGAATCTGACTCATTTGTAGTTAGTACATTTGAACTAAGACATTTTCTCTGTTATTTCAGAAATTAGAGCCACCAGTTTCTTTGGATAACGATGAGTATAATCCGAGCGAATGTTCAAAGTGTTATACAATTGCACATCATATGGAGCACAAATTTGGACAAGCATCACGTGACCAAGTTCTTGAACAACTTCTCAGCATATGCGGAGAATTCAGTTCATTTTCTGATGCTTGTTCTTCTATTATTTTGACTAATTTTGAGACAATTTACTCTCATCTTCAAAATAATTTCAATGCACAAAACGTTTGTCATCTGTCTGGACAATGCAGTGATAAATTCCATGTTCATGAAGGTCAAACTAACAAGGTAAAGTAAAAAATCATCATTAAAATAATAATTATATAAATTATTTTGTTTATGTAATAACTATTAAAACATTTTTATGATATTTCAAAATGCATCTTAATTTCATGTTGCATATTTTTTTCTATAATTTCAGTGTAGAGTAATCAATAATACTTATTTTTTACTCATGCAATTAAAAAGCGAAAACTTAATAAATCTAGATAAAAAAATATACGTACTAAAGTACCTTTTTTGTTTCCAGACTCTCGAGGTGGAAATTCGTCCTTTGTCAAGTGTCGGAATGGTTGAAATAGGTGATGATTTACCATGTAAACTTTGTGAGCAGCTTGTTAGTCATTTGAGGGATCTGTTAGTCGCTAATACAACTGAAACTGAATTTGAACAAGTTCTTGAGGGATTATGCAAGCAAACAAAAAGTTTCGCTGATGAATGCAAAGCTATTGTAGATCAGTACTACCCACAAATTTATTCTTATCTTACAAAAGGTTTAAATGGAAATGTAATTTGTCAAATGGGTGGAATATGTCCAGCTCCTGGAAAGAAGGTATCAAATTTGCATACATGTATGTCTATTAATTATAAATAGATGAATAGAAATCAATTGATTGTTATTTTCAGTCTGAGCCAATTTGGCCTTTAATTCCTGAATCTCATGCTAAAATTGCTGTAAGAATTTTGAAAGAAAAAAATTCTGAATCTAAAGCCCTTGAAGCTACTGAACTGCAGTTGCCACTTGAGAGATTGACTATGCCATTAGGTAGTTTCCAAATACTTGATGATACTTATTGTTCTAGTTGTGAATTTGTAATCAATTATATTAGACAAAATGTCAGAAATCTCAAAGATATGGTAAATAAATTAATTTTTGCAACGAAATATAGATTGCTATATAAATTTATAAACAATTTTTTTTTGTGTAAATACAGGAAGAAGTGAAAGTTGTTATAAAGGAAGTGAAAGGTAGTCTCCCTGGTATAAAAGATCACTCTGAAAACTTTTTGAGTAAATATGAAGCTGCTATAGCTGAATTAATCCGCGAAGGAAAAGATCTCTCAGAGGTAAATAAGTTTATTATTATTATTATTATTATTATTATTATTATTATTTCAGATTTGCTCATTAGTTGCCGTATGTCCGACAAATCAGCAAATTGAAGCTTGGCAACGCATTCCATCAGAATTTACAAAGAAATCCTCAATTCAGGATAAACCTAATTGCCCTCTTTGTTTATTCGCTGTATCAAAACTTTACGACCTTGTTAAAGACAGTAAAACAGAGGTAATTCTTTTCATATTTTTTCTAAACTAAATGCACAAAATTCGATTTTCTATGCCTGTTTATAGCGTAGCAAAGTATCCGTTTCTTGCATTTTTGACTCGCAGTGTGGAAACTCAAAGTATTTACCCTTCCCCACCTTCGCCTCACTAATCGTTAAATTATTTTTCATACTGTGATTGACACCCTCGCTACGCTTGGGCGATAAACTCAACTCTTGTGAAAATTAATATTATGCCCCCTTCTTGCGTAATGTACTATTATTTATAATGTTTAGTTTCTATAAAAAAAATTAAACTTTTTTTAGGAAAGCATAGAAGCTGCTTTAAACAAACTGTGTAGTGAATTACCGAAAAGTCTAAACAATCAATGCATTGATTTAGTAAAAATTTATAGCAAAGAGCTTATTAGTTTATTACTCAGTGACATGACGCCGCAAGAAGTATGTGCTTATATTAAACTATGTGACCCCCCTCAAAATATTGACAGTACACACAAAACACATTTTGGTGAACAAATTATAGCAGTCCCCAAAAATAATGTTGAAGGAAAGCAAGCTTGTGCATTATGTGAATATATATTGCATTATATTCAGCAAGCTATTACAAATCCAAAAGCAGAGGCAAGCTATAACATTTCCTTACTAAATTTATTAATTTATACAACTAATTAATTTTTTATTTATTTCATTGTAGGATGAAGTTAAACAAGTTATCGATAAAGTTTGTAGAAAATTACCGAAGTCTGTTCAAAATGACTGTAACCAGTTCATTGAAACTTATGGTGACGCACTCGTAGCAATTCTTGCTCAAGAAATAGATCCAGCCCAGGTTAAAAGCACATTTTTCTTCCTTCTTTTTCAAACTATAAACTTTTTTTTATCTAGAACTTAAAATTCACATTGTTATTTTAGATTTGTCCTATGATTCATATATGTCCATCTTCTCGATTATTAGAAGCTTGGAAACAAATTCCTAAAGAAGACGTAATTGAACATAAACTTGAAGATAAACCTAACTGTCCACTGTGTCTCTTTGGAGTTACACAACTATATAATGCTATTAAAGACAATAAAACTGAGGTACTACATATTTTTTACTAATATTTTAAACAAATGTTATACTTTCAAAATAACGAGGAATAACGTGAAATTTTTTTAAATAGGCGTCTATTGAAGCTGCAATGGAAAAATTGTGTATCCATCTTCCAAAGAGTTTAACTAGCCAATGTGAATCTTTGGTAAAGAATTATAGTCAACAGATTATGGAAATGATACTTGCTGATTTAACACCACAGGAAGTTTGTGTTTATTTACATTTGTGTGATCCAGATCAAAATGTTGAACCATCAATCAGTTTTTTCCCATTAGACAAGGATGGTGAAATAAGTAAGATGAAAAATAGTTTTAATTTTATTTACATTTTTCTTTCGACTGTCTAACAAAAATTAACATACTTTTTATTATTTTGTATGAAATTTTTGTTTTTCATTTTTCTTAGATAACCTAGATTAACCCTTAATGATTAACTTTTATTTTTTTAGTGACCAATGAAATTCCAGATTACCCTTTATATACAGTAAATACACCGAAAAAAGAACAAGGTTCTGAATGCGCTATTTGTGAAATGGTCATGCAATATCTTGAGAAAGCTATGAGTTCTCGTAAATCAAAAGATGAAATCGAACATATGATTCATGGTATTTGTAATCATCTTCCACAACACATGTCGGAAAAATGTAACAATTTCGTAAATGAGTATGCTGAAATTGTTATCGAACTTTTAACGCAAGAAGTGTCACCAAAAGAAATTTGTACTATTGTTGATCTTTGCAAACCTGACACCACAAAGTTTAGAGGTATTTCTGAACCCGATAATAATGAATTAAAACAAATGGCTCGCATGAATTATCCCTCTGTAGTCATGGTATAAATTTATATGTAAATGTGATATTTTATTGCATGGTTTTTAATATTATTTTAACACTTAAGACTTTTATTAAATAAAGTATTTTTTCATAATGGTGTTGTTTTCTTCAATAATTTTAATCTCCTTTACTTATAATCCTAGGTACTTTTTAATCACCTGAGAATGCTACTTTGGAATGCTCTATAGATCCTTACTGCATGGTTTTTATACAATGTATTATTATTATTAAAAATGTTAACAACTTTGCCTTTTTAGAATCTGTTTCAGAATGTGCTTTATGTCAAGAAGTTGTTACTAATATTGAGAAGCTTTTAGACGATCCAAAAACAGATGAGAATATTGAAGAAACCATAACCAAAGTTTGCAAATATCTACCAGCCTCTCAGCAGGGCAAAGTCTGTATCAAGTATTATAATTTAATTTTATGTTCCAATAAAACTAATTATCTAATGTTAATATTTATTTTTCAGTGCACAATGCTAATGGAAATTTATGAACAAAGTATTATAAATATTATTAAGGCCCATGGCGATACAAGGAAAATCTGTAGTAAACTCTCTCTCTGTTCAAGCAATGATTTTGTAATAATGTTAGTTAAGAATGGAAGAATTAAAAGACAAGCAGATGACAAAAATCTTGGAACAAAGCCTTGCACATGGGGAATATCTTATTGGTGTGTAGATGATAAGACTGCTGAGGAATGCAAGGTAAATGCATCTCGTCATATAAAAAGATAATAATGTTGATTTTTTTTTTAATTAATTCTAATTTTAAGTATTCTTAAGTATTTCTCTATTTCATTAAAATATATATAAATTTCGTTATAATTATATAGAAAATCTTTTTACATTAGTAAAAGTTTAAATTTCATTGAAAATTTGAATAAGCCTGTGAAATACATAAAAAAAATGTAAATTATGTAATTTAATTATATTTTTCATTAAAGGCTACTGAATTGTGCAAAAAGAAGGGTCGTCTTCCTGATTCTACATCAACGACTGTTAAAGCGACATCCGAGAATCATGAAGTTGCATCCGAGGCTGAGCAGGCTGTATCCAAAGATGCTCAATCATCTTAAGAGAATCATATAATATGAAAGCGTGTGACAAGAAATCTGTACAGCGATTTTTTTACTGGCACTGCTGTACATACATTTTAACGCAGAGATATAACTTTTACTCTTTTGCATCTTGTAACATTTTATTACTAATAACTTTTACATATTAAAAAATTAAGAAATTGCCTTCACGATACAAAGTGTTTGCGGTATCGATATTACTTGTGCAATTATTTAAAAAATTGTTGGGCTGGAAATTAGGAAACTTACTTTTATCGAACAAATTTATCGAACAAACATGTAAATTGTTCATTAATATTTGAATTATATTTTTAGCTTAACATCCTAAGGATTATAACTTTTAAATATTTGCACTAAAATGCAATGTGATGCTGGAGTTTTCATTTATTTTTATTACTAAATACATCAAATGCGATCTTGATTTTAATATAAGTTTATCATCATTACCTTAGTTATAAGTTAACTGTGATAATGATATTTGAATAAAAAACGCTTAAAGTAGTGTTTTCTTTTTTAAAAAAATAAAATTTTATTAAATACTGTTTTAGTTGCATTTCCTTAACATTCTTGATTCCTGTCTTTTTATCCAGTAAATTTCCATCATGAAGTACCTCAATCATTTAATTTAATACGAAAATTCTTTTATAAAATGTTGATTACTTTAAAACGATATTATTTTTAATAATAAATTTAACTTTTTCGGTCAGCATTTCATTTTTGTTGCTATTGCTCGTGAGTAAATCGTGAGCAACCTAGTAGTTCCCAATTCCAAAGGCGTTGTAAGTGAAACTCGTCAGAACTAATCTGATTTGAGGACATAGCCTGGAGCTTATACCTCTACAAGGAAGAAAAAAAAACTATTCTGATTCATTCATTCTGATCTGGTTTATAACGTCATGCACTAATTCCGATAAAGGGGGATCCTGCTTTAGAAGGCTCAGAAAGTTGATTTTTTTTATTGTTTAAATCTATTCCTAATGTATCTAAGAATATGTATCTATAAAGTTATGGAGGCTAATTCGCAGTATTTTCAAAGATACAGTACTAAACGCGGTGGGGCATCGAGCGCGCGCGTGTGCGCATATATATATATATATATATATATATACACACACACACACACACACACACACACACACACACACACACACACACCGAATTTTTCAACAGATCTCAAAAACATTTCTACGATTGAATAATCCACCTC
Organism: Torymus flavipes; assembly: GCA_030522905.1. Taxonomy (NCBI): domain Eukaryota; kingdom Metazoa; phylum Arthropoda; class Insecta; order Hymenoptera; family Torymidae; genus Torymus; species Torymus flavipes. Next base: position 2,748 of record JAPYZO010009281.1, on the reverse strand, counting down.
CATCTTCCCTGCTGAACCTTCGTGATTTGAGGAGCATGATTCTTTATGATCTTCGTACCATTCGGAAAAATTCGGAGTAAAGTATATGAATTATATCGGCGACGGCGATTCGAAAACTTTTGCTGGTATTCTCAAAATGAATCCATACGGTGACGATCGTCCTGTTATTAAAAATGAGTGTGTGGGGCAAAATTCCAGCGAATTTTTAAACTCCATACTGTCTGGCGCATGAGCCCGTAACATCTGAATTCTGCCCAAAAAATCGTTGAAATTGCTGCGTACATGGTTGCGGGAATGTTCAACGAAGGATATTCTGCAGTTTTAAGTATCACGCAGTTGCTCGATTTAAAAATCGGCCAGCTATGTAAGATGTTTGCGGATAACGTCGACGCACAACGGATCGAGAGGGAAATCCGGCGTACGTCTTTTTCCAGCAAGATAAGCTCGCACGGATCGTAGACTCGAACAACTGCATCAAAATGAGTTTAATGAGGAAGCTGAAAGTTTACTTTATGGCGCAGGAATAACTGATTAGCGTATATTACTGTAAGTAATCGAAAATTAACATTTCTTCTAATCGTAAACTTTCAAGCGCATTTTCTCGAGTTTTCAGTTTACGATTTTTCTAAACTGGCGGGCGTGATTGCAAGAAAACTAGATAACCAATTAAAACGAACCAAGGCTTGTTAGCTTCAGTTTTGTATTCTCTTCTATTTGAACTAAAAAGATTCATGAAAAAAAATTGCTAAACAACTTTTTGAGCAAGTTGAAATGATTTTTTTATTGCAAAAAGCACATTTTTTTTCAAACTTAAGAAAAATATTAAACTTCACATTTTTTTTTAGTTTTTCTTAGTTCACCTAGAAGAAAAATATATGGAACTTAAAATTTTCTTTGTTTTTTTTTGTTTCAGACGAAAATTACGAGCTCCATATTTTCTGCCGATTGGGGACTACAATTGCAAGGGGCTGCACAAATGTACATAAAAATCGGCTGCGTTTGAATATTTTCCTCTAAAAAATTTTTTTTATAATGTTCAAATATGCATTATAATATTCTCAAAAGTTCGCTAGACTTACTTATTTTTTCTGTCCTAAAAAAATCTCCCAAAAACGCTTTTTTTAGGCTTTTTAAAGCAGGATATCCCCTGTAATTCTAAATGGTTAGATAAGAGATAATCGTATTACCTGACGTAAACCGTCACTAAATATCGATTTACGCTCGGATTTACAATAGAATTTTATATTTCCAAAGATCGGGGTCGATTTCCGAAGAAAATTAGGTAATAAAGAAAATTCAAATTTTATCCTATATTTTATCATATATAAGTACAATTATTAAACTGGAACAAGAAACACCTATTTTGTACAATTAGATTCTGTCTTTCTTGACACTCTACTGAGTTGTACGGAGAAAAAAAAATTTTTTGATGCATTTTAATTGTGATTAAAATGCTTAGTAAAAACGTGGATTTAGTAGCATGATCTCAAAAAAAGTTAAACAATACAAATTTTAACGCGATTCTCATGTTAAAAATAAAAAGTTTAAACTTTAAAAGGCAGAATTACATGGTGGTGCCATCTTGGCATCTTCTATATTTTTCTCCAGAGTATAGTGACTATATGTAGAATGTATAGGTATACATAAGTATACTTATGTACAGCGTATGTGCTGCGAGAGCTGCTGAATAGTGATCACGCTGAGTGCATCAGCCATCACTGATCGGCGCGGTTGGGTCTACAGTACAGTCTATATATCTTTTCTTCGCGTCTGCGAACGCACTCCATAAAGAGAAAAAGTAACAAAGCTTACGGTGCAAGGGGGAGCGACGACGACGCACAAAAATTCGGTATTTTCTACGTACGCGTGTCACTTTTGGAGTATGCTACTGTCCAACCTTCCCTGGCAGAATGCCTTTTTTCTGCGCTCGCAGTGAGAAAACGGAAAATCTATCTAACTAACGAGGCTTTGTCATGTGGAAGTGTCACAAATGCGGAAAGCCCGTTTATTTTGGTTTGTAACATAAATCAATGATCATTCTGCTTACTCCTTTTTCTTCATACTTATATATCAATTCTATTCTGAGCGCTAATTGTTCATTTTCTTGCACTTGCATTTCTTTGAGATTTAATGCATGGTTCTAAATACTATTTTCATACTTATTCTTTTAAACGTCCTTTACAAGCAAATAGTACAAATTTTTACAAGTATTCTAAATATTCACTATTATCTTTGAATTTATGCTATAATAAAATTATTTATCATTTGCAACAGCGGAGCGGAAACAATCTTTGGGATATGACTGGCATCCAGAATGCCTTAGATGTGAAGAATGCGGTAAACGCTTAAATCCTGGTCAACATGCAGAGGTTAATGTTTTTTACTATTATTGTAATTGGTCAAGCAAATTTTGCTACTATAAATGAATAATTAAAATTTTTGTCATATTTATAGCATAAGGGTGTTCCCTATTGTCATGTGCCATGTTATGGAGCACTTTTTGGCCCTCAGCTTTTTGGTCATGGCACAAGAGTTGAATCTCATACGAGTTTTGGTAAAAAAGAACCTCGATCTTCTTTACCAAGGTAAAAGATATAATAATGTCTGGAAATAATGATATGTAATAGACAAAGAAAGTTTAAAGCTAAATATTGTATTGCTTATTTTATTTCTGAACTAACATTTTTATAATTTAAATAACTATTAATAAAATTAGTGAAATATAAGTAATATAAAATAATTTTAAAT
>JAPYZO010009280.1:0-11770 GCA_030522905.1 Torymus flavipes | reverse complement strand
AAGTTATTAGTATCTCAAAATCCTGACGTGATAGAACAAAATGAAGGTCATATTTGAGATCAGCGTATCTTAATTCATAAGGATATGATTATCGGTCTTTTGTAACAGACCACTTTTTATTTTTTGTGTGCCTGTGTAATGAATGTGATGCAATAGATTTATGTATTCGTAAACGAAAGGATCTTGATGATTTGAATAATGAGGAAATTCCTAGATCATTTCCTAATAAAACTGCTAAAGTAATAGACGGCAGTTTAACGGAAAATTAATTTGAACAATAAATGTTCACCAACAATTTCAATGAAAAGTGAAAAAATAATACCTATAAAACAAAATACCAAAAATATTTTAGATAATCTATCTTCAAGACAGCACATTAAAAAGTCAATTAATAAAAAATGTAAAATTTCCCTTGAATTAATTGACTTGACATCAGAGCCAGTATCAAAGCATTAACGATATTATGAAAAAAATAGAGAATCTTTATTAATTGGAAAAAAGAATATTATCAAAAGCATAAAAAAAACTATTTTATCGAAATATAATCAATTAAAATTTAAAAAACTGCATTTATTGCAAATTTTTTAATTGACGAAAACTTATTAAAAGATAGTAATGTTGGTAATTTTCATTTAGTGTGTAAATTTTGCCATGCCAAACATTTTACTTTCACAATACCTCGGGATAAAAAATTTTCGAACTGTTGCCATAAGGGAAAAGTAATTTTACCAGAAGATCCGCCATATCCAATGGAGTTGACAAAATTAAATTATCGGTACAACAACATCATTGAAGAAGTTTTTTTAAATCAATTAGATCCTATAATAGTGCTGTTGCATTCGCAAGTTATGGTGCGACTTTCGACAAACTGTTTAGTCAAGGACGTCCAGGAATTCGTATCTGTGGACAAATATATCATAATACTTATGTGCTACACCCCAATAAAGGTGATTTGAGAAAATTTAGTCATTGTATATTATTGATAATGTTGATGCCAACAGGATGTGTTTAATAAGCCATCCTGCATGTTTGGAAGATTTATTAAAACAGATCGATTCTATAATACGTAAGTCTAATCCTTACGTTACAGCTTGGAAAATGATTCATGAAGTAGAATCTGAGGAATGCAATCGTTGTTTGAGTAATACATGTATACCGTGAAAAATGATATTCACACGTAATGGCAACTTTGATAAAAATCGTTATAATTACACAACTTGCAATGAAGTTGCTGTAATATTTGTTGGTCACAATGGCGAACCTGCAATTGAAAGGGATATTTGGATTTATTCGAAAGCAGAAGGACCTATTAGAATTCCTAATATAAGTAAACATGTCGACACAATGACTTACCCGTTATTACATCCTCATGGCGAATTTGGGTGGATGCCTAATATGAAATCTAATATAAAAAATTGTAATATGTCAGCATTACAATTTTATTCTTACAAACTTTCAATTAGAGATGACTTTAGCCCTTTTTTACATTTAGGGAAATTAACCCAACAGTACGTCGTTGATACGTGGGTTAAAGTAGAATCTTCACGACTTTATTTTACACAAAAAATATAGATATATTAAGAACAGAATACCACAATGGATTAATGGATTATTTACTTAAAAAAAGGGATGATAGTGATACTATATGTAAAATTGGTAAAATTTTCATTCTACCATCTAGTTTTACTGGGAGTCCCAGAGCCATGCATCGAAATTTTGTAGATGCAATGGTTTTGGTGCAAACATATGGAAAACCAGATTTGTTTCTTACCATGACATGTAATCCTAAGTGGAATAAAATTATTTCTAATATAGGGCATAATGAAGAGGTTATTAATAGACCCGACATAGTTGTTAAAGTTTTCAATCAAAAAGTAAAAGAGTTGAAAGAAGAAATTTGCAAAAAACATTTTTGGAAAATGCATTGCATATATATGTATGTAATTGAGTTTCAGAAAAGAGGTTGTGCGGGATTCAACGTGAACGCCGTCCGAAAGCATTCACCTACTCCGGCCGTATATTATAAGCGTGAGAGAGCCGTGCCACTTAACGCTCTCCGCGCGTCTCTCTACCGCCCCTCCAACTACCGGGCACGCCGACGGCACATCGCAACGCCGACCGGCGTCAGTTCAGGCGCGACGGCCAGAGAGAGACAGAGAGAGCAGCAACACAGACTTGTTCGCCTTCAACGGCACAACGGACACGCTTTCAATAAAGCCACTCATTATTTCTCGACACGAAACGCCTTCTCATTTTGAACCTTCAGTCCACGATCCCATTCACATTACTACAAAACAGAGGTTTACCTCACGTACATATGTTAATCTTTTTAGATAATGACGATAAAATAAGAAATATTGATCAAACAGATATTATAAGTGCTGAAATTCCAGATGACAAAAAAAAAAAAAAAAAAAAAAAAAAAAAAAAAAAAAAAAAAAAAAAAAAAAAAAAAAAAAAAAAAAAAAAAAAAAAAAAAAAAAAAAAAAAAAATGGGTGAAAAGGAAAAAATATAATAAACCAATTTTAAGTAGAATGTATTTAGTGAATCCTAAACACCGAGAACGTTTCTTTCTGAGATTATTATTATTGCATGAAAAAGGTGCAACTTTATATGATGCTTTAAAAATTAAGAATAATACAACTTATGACACATTTTATGAAACGGCTGTAGCTAGAAAGCTAGTGTCAACTGATAAAGAATGGGATAAATGTTTAAACGAAGCATTGCAATACAAATTTCCTTATAATATGCGTGAATTGTTTAGTTATATTTGTGTTTTTCAGCATTCTATAAATACTGCTGAACTATTTAACAAGTACAAAATCCACTTTTACCCTCCACAAATGGATGAAAAATCAGGTGAACAGTTTGCATTAAAACATATAAATAAAATTTTACAAATACACGGTTACACAACACATGATTTTAACCAACCGTCATCGGAATGTATTAATTCTACCAACAACTTGGATTTAGAAAGCTCTGAGTTAAGATTAAATAATAATCTTGAAGAACTTTTTCATTCTTTAATTGATGCCATTAATAAAAAATGTAATGATAGATTAATATTTATTGATGGCCCTGGAGGAAGTAGTAAAAGCTATTTACTTACTACAGCACCATCTATTTTCCACAGCACCATCCACGGCCCAGAGACAATGGCGAAAAATCGGCGAGAGGTGGGTAAACGAATAGCGTGCGAGCGCAGTGCGGGCGCGCTTAAGTGCGACGCGTCCTTCCGTGGAGAGTGAGTGAGTGCACGCGGTGTCGTGATAGCGTGGAAAAAGGGAGTGTGCGGGAGGCAAATTGAGCGCAAACCCGGAGGAGGGTAATTAGCGTCGACGAGGCGAAACACGTGGAGTGAGAAAGAACACGCGAAGGCGGGAGTGCGTGCATCCGGGAGAAGTTTCGGCATTCACAGCGGCGCACCTCGTGCGTTCGCCCGAAAGAGTTTTTCGCCGATCGTAGGTGCATCGGCGACCGCGTGTAGAGCGAGAGTCAGTGGGCTGCCATGTGCGAAGAACGGGGGAGGGAACGCGTAGCGGAGAAGAGAGCGCGTGCGCGGTGGGAAGACCGATTTCGCGGAATCGGAAATTTCGACAGGCGCGGAAGGGGAGGGAGCTAGCCGGGGAGAAAGAAGTGCGCACGCGTCGAGACGGGTGGAATTGAGAATTTTTTTGTTGCGGCATCGGAGTTCTTGTCACGAGCGGGGATTTTGGTTGTCATTCTGCGAATTCATACCGGCGTACGCTCGGATGCGCTCACGCGAGGGGGTTGAGGCTCGCATGCGCCTGTGAAATTATTGATGCTGCCATTCTAGGAAATCGCGAGCGTGACAGAGTGGAGAGGGAGAGAGTGTGCGAGCGAGATAGGTGGTGGCGTTTTATTTACAGGTTGCGGTCCGGAGAAGAAAAGAATAAAAGTTAGTAAATAGAGTAAATGAAAGTACATGCGTAGAGTGTAGAGCGTGAGCGCTCATGTATTATTGATTTCGGAACAATTATAACTTTAATAAAGATGAAATGCTGAGTGTGTGTGAACGTCAATTGATTTTTTAATCATTATTTGATTACCCTTCCCAGCCTTTCAGGGGTGGCCGCTTGCCCGAGCGGTCATCGATACAGCAGAACCTCCTTTTGTAAGTGTGGTCAGTGACGCGAGAAAATAACTATTAATATAACTATTTATATCATTTAAAATGGATCAATCACATTAGAAATATATTTTTTTTTTTCTTCAAATTTTAGATAACATTTAACACTGCTTTGACTAAGAAGTCGCGCATGAACCGCCTTAAGTAACTGTCATTTATTTAATTTGAATTCTATTGACGTGTACTACAAGTATTATTAAACTTCTTTTTTTAAGTGGGTTAGTATTAAGAGGGTCATAGATCTATAGGCCTTTGTGGCCAAAATGAACAACACAATAAATAAAATCATATTAATGATCTGGCTAGAAATGAACTTATATATAAACGTAGTTGTCAAGTGTGGTTATGCGGGAAGTCACTCCGCTCGTCAATAACGAACTCGTTACAAAATTTCGGCTTTTCTATCTTAAGAAAAGTGATGTAACAAAATGAACTTGTGATTGGTTGATGCTGACGTAACTGACACGAGGCTGTTGAGCTTAAGAACTGAGCTGATTAGCTCAAACTAAACTGTGTATAAAACGACCTGCATTGTAGTCTTCTGCATATAAGATAATGTACCGTGTTTTCTGACAGTGTCATATAAGTAATATACATTATTTTTCATTGTTGTCAAATCCTCTCTTAAAAAAAAAGTGATGACCGTTCTAACCTCAAAATTTAATGTTCTTAAATATTATTGCTGATTTCAATATTGTACGTAAATCAAAATGTAAGAAGTTAATTCTTTTCAATTAATAAATAACTGTTTATAATTATAAATTTCAATTTTAAATTCTAGCAAGAAAAAATAAAGCGTCTGAAGCGCTCATGATCTCGGTAGTATACTCAAATTAAGTATGTGTATACGACTATAATCTCACAGACGCAACTAATACATGTTAAAATGGTTTTCATACGCGGGACGGGCGGAAGAGACGCCACTGACAGAGCTAGCGGAGAGGTAATAGGGCAGCACGTATTGGTATAGGTCGAGCCAATGGTGTTGATCATAGAGGTATATGCCAGCCTACGGAAGGATAGGCTACACCTCCAGCTAAACGTATGCTGCTGATAACCTTTTAGAGTAATGGTACAACAATAATACTATTTAGAAGTTACAAAATCGCAAGTCTTTATAAATGTATCGTATTCGCCAGGTAATCTAGTAATCTCAAACTGTTTATTTATATAATTTATAGCACTGTGTGACCTAACCCCGCACTTAGGTCACTAGGTTTATCACACTCGCTACGCTCGTGCGCTCACGGTGCAAAAAATTACTACTTAGGGCACAGATAGGCGTGACAGCGGGCTTAGGTAGGCTGTGCTATAAAATATTATACGATACTTGTGACCTAAGGAGCACTCTGCACGGCCTGATTAGGACCCTCGCTGCGCTCGGGCCTTAACTTCACACCGTAAAAAAAGTGCTACTTAGGTCACATGAATCGTAATGTACTATTTTTTGTGTCTGTTGTAACAGGGCAAATGGGTTTGGAAGCGAGAGAGTTTTCGGCAACGCCGAAAGCTTACCTTACGCTCTCTCTCTCTCGCTCATGCTGCTCCGAAACGAATATCTCTCCTCGGCGACACTACTCGTTGAGGACGATGTATACCTACGCTGCGACTCGAGCGACCCCTGGCAGAATTGCCGGCTCTGCGAGCGTTCCGTGCAATGCCGTTCACTCCAAAGGTTACAACCGGGTAACTCAGAAGTTACTCTGGAATTTATTGCGACATATTTTATATCTTTTTATCTTAAGATCTATTTTCGATAATTTAATGATCACATCGTAGAAAATAATATTTCGATGAAAAAGTGCTCACCAATTGTTTAAACATCAATTGCCCATACAAATTGTTTAAGTAATAAATGGTATAACGTTATTTTCTTGTATATTTTGATTCGTATAATTTAGATCTGTCCTTCGGCGAAAAAGGGCTCACCGATTGTTTAAACATCAATTGTTTAAATAATTGTTTAAATAATAAATGATATAATGTTACTTTTTTGTTTATTTTAATCCGTAGAATCTAGATCTTGATTATGCGCATCAAAATGAATCGAAAGTAACATTATATAATTTATTATTAGACTCATGGCCTTAGAAATGTAATGTTTTCAGTAAAGTTCAAAAATCGAAATTCAGAATTGTCCCATAAAAATGCGATAAACATTAAAAATATTCAAAGCGACATATTTTATGGCTATAATACGTAAAAATATCGGTATACGTGTTGTAAAACTAAGCAATTAAATATTTGTCTAGTTGCTATGAGTTAATATAGTGAAAAATTTTCAAAAAATCATGCCACACCTCACTTAAATATGAAAATTAAAAAAGTGAGTAATGATGAGTCAATAATCGGCACCTAGACTTCAAGTTTACTCCACTTTGCAGTACATCCATGTGTTTTTTTCCATTTGTCAAAATTCCTAGGCAAGCCTGATTTTCGTCCAATATCATAGGTTTTTGCCCACTGTGTGGCGGTATCCAAGGTACTGAGAGAATAGCGAGCGGATGGGGCGGGAGCGATATGAAAACTCGTTAACTACGAAATAGACGAAATAGAAAACTATTATTGAAAAGATTCGATTGACTTTAAAAATAGCAAAGAAACGATAGTGCGCCGCTTGGTTTATGCTCGCGGGGTCACGTAGCCTCGCAAGACGCACGCGTCGTGCTTGTCGCATTCACACACACTCGGAGACGTGGTGCACGGCACGTCTCCGTCGCTCTCTCTACCTCGCGCGTCGAGGTAAAGCTTCGCTCGCACGCTAGGGGCCTGCAGGCACTGACCTTATGTCGCCGGGTTTTCGGGAGACGGTGAAATCACTCTCCGTGGTGAAAAGGTCTGTCTCGCTGCTGCTCTCCACGGGCTGGAAAAACTCCTTCGCTCGTGGCTTCTCGGAGATGACGTTGGAGGAGATGACCTCAGAGATGGGGCGTGTCGCAGCGCGCTTTCCAGCGGACGTGAGACGGCGGCTGGTTTGTAGCGTGGGGTCGATGGTAATTCTAACACAACACTAGTACTTCAAGCGGCAAACGCAAAACCGAACTATCTCGCACGAGTCGCGTTTTCTTTTCTCCGGCGAAAGTAAAGGCAGGAGAGCGGAAAAACGGACCAAAAAGTTTTTTTGAAGGCGCGCACGAACAGGACGGAAATCAGAATGACTCCTCGCGCGCATCGTTGCCAATTTCTTCACCTCGCACATGCCTATCTGCGCTCCGCTCTGAAAAGGACGGGCACTCTCTAGTTCGCCCACGAAATTTGAACTTCGTTACAGTGTATAAATAGTGCTTCTGAGAAGAGTCTTTTTCCATTATTCGATTCGATGTCTAATATTCTAATATATTGAAAATCAATTAGTGAATCATATATGTCATCAGTATTTCGCTGGGTTAGCAGGAATTGGACAAGCGGCGAGTGCAATTTCAGAACAGAACTCGACCAATTCGCTAGATGCGAACGCCTGGGCTATACCTTACCAATTCACTAGCTGAAATATTATTATCTGGCTACCATCATGTGATTCAAGAATACCTGATAGTGACATTATTAAGCACGTTCTTTTATTGGCACCACTAGATTCATGTATAATATCATTAGTATCCGGAGGTAAAGTCCAATGCCTAACAACAAAGCAAATAGTCCACAGAAGCCACGCAAAACGAAGTACATTATTTTTAAATTTAAATCTGTTCACATTTATGATCAGTCAAGCGTTTAAAAATCTGCGATAGCGATAAATTGGCAAATTCTATCTTTATAGAGTTAACTAGTGAGGCAAACTCAAGACCCTCTACGGGACGGAGATTTAGGCCGATGCCATGGAGGTCAACAAGTATAGGAAGAAAATGGTGACGGGGCAGCATAGAGGTGCGCTGAGAGTTGCATGTGCGTACTTGGCAAGAGAATTGGAGAGTGGGGACGAAGGGTAGATGGACCCACCTATTTATACAAGACATAACGAGGTGGCTGGGACGGGAGCACGGAGAGGTTCACTTTTACCTTACTCAGTTCCTGACTCGACACGGATACTTTTGACATTACTTATATAAATTATGTAATAGTACATTACGACACAAGTGCGGGAAAGTAGATTTTCGTCACGCGTGATGTTTACACCCGAGCGAAGCGAGGGTGGAAAGGCACACGAGAAGAGAATCTCTTTCCCGAACGTGTATCGTACGGAACTTTTTGATACGACGTGTGGAAAGTTAGATTTTGAGCACACGTTTTTTGCCGAGAGTGCGGAAAAACGAACTTTCCGCACGGAGTGTCGAAAAGTAAGTACGCTGAAATGCAAATACTGTAGGCACGAGAAAGACGCGCGGAACACACCTTCTTCGCATGTAGTAGGTGGGCTGTTGAAAGACAACGATTGGAGGTGATGGAAGGGCGACTCTCGCCCGATGTTGTTATCGAATGCATGCTTTCGAGGAAAGACGGATGGGACGCGATGTACCTAGAGTTATTTGAGTTAAAGTGAATACTTTTTTTATTTGGCTTATGGTAATGATTTTTTTAAATAAACATTGAAAATTGGATAATTTTTTAACTTACTTTTTAGTTAGAAAAAAACAATATAAATGAAATCAAAAAAAGTCTTAAGTAAAATTATTTCAAATACATTCAAGAATATGCAATAATTTTCAGAAGGACACGGGGACACAGAAGGAGCGAGGCTTGGGTTCTGTACGAGGACTTGAATGACTCTCTCCAGCTACCGAGCCACAAGCTCCTCACTTTAAAGAAATTTTAGTAGTGAGTCCCATTGATCCATAAATAAGTGCATGAAGTTCTTGCTCTCCACACTCACTACACTGAATATGACACAAAATTTTTGGCCACACTGAGGAATGCAGTAGAAGAAACTCTTCTATACTCTAATCAACAGGTGGCTGTTCTTCATCTGTCAAATTTGAGTCCTCCCTTGTTCTTTTTCTCTTTTGCCGAATCAAAGACAGATGAGCCTTCCTCTTATTTTTCCATCCTTTTAGTGGAACCCAACACCTAATGCTTACGTGTATTATTACTTTTCGATTGTAAAAATGCTCCAAAAGATAATATATGATTAGCCGGTATATCAGCTGGTCTTTTGTTTACTATGCACCAAAGGTTGGGTTGCTATGCTAGGGGTGGGCAAAAAAGTGAATAGATAGGGTTTGTAGTGTCCAGTGCTGCTCTCCAACCGCCAAAATGTAAAACGATTAAAAAAATTAGCGATAAAGCGTATTTGAATTTGAATTCAAAGATTATGCAAAAAATGGTTTAAAATCGACAAAAAATTAATAAATACAATTTTCAAAAAATATGAAAGAAAATATTATTATTATTAAATTTATGATGGACATGGTTTTTTCTTAAAGTTAAAAAGTTTTAGATTACGTTTCTGCAATAAAAAAAAATCGATTTTTTGGTCATTTTCAAGTGATCTCTACCATTAAGACCGTACCAGTCCATGCCAAACATTGTGGTTATAAAGGAGTTTACATTCAGCAGAAACACAAATATGTTCGTTAGAACGCTCAGTCCGAAAAAATTAATATTTGCTTGGACGCTGAAACAGGAAAGTTAATCTGACTCGGTCTGGCAACAAACATTAATAGCCTAGTCTCAGCAAACTATTACACTTTAATATAAACTAGCGAAAATTCCTCGCTCGTATCTGTTCGCTTGGATAAGTATCAGCGGTTAAGGTGGTTCCCTGGGTAAGAGAGAGACAGACCCTGCTAACCCTCGTAGCATACCAAGTCTGCGAAAACGATATTTTTCAGACGCTCTATTTTAGTAATGAAACGGTGAATCCGACAGTTTCGATATATATAGATATATCTCCCGTGTAATTCGTGTAACTTTGCACAGCAATTACTTAGAAGCCAAACGGTAAAATGCTCTGAAATTTGGGTATGACATTCGTTATGTCTTTATTGACCTACATGTATAATTTCAAGTATGTCTTAAATCAACTCTGATCTCCAGGGAACCACCTTAAGTGAGTCGGTTAAGAAATCTTGAATACGGGGCAAGTATACAAAGCCATGAGGGTAGCTGCCGCTGCCCTTTATAGTTTGATTTTTAAGATCCTTAACCTCGTATTGCGCACATATATCATGCAAGTTGCGCATATGAATAAAAAGAGTTTGTTAAGAGATTTATTGTAGGCCAAGATTCATTACAAATGATCATTTCCTTTAGGAAAAAACGTCATTTGAAATTTCATTTTTCATTTTTGCGACGAAAACTGAGTGTTTTTTTTTCTTCACCCTTACACTGATTCTTACTTTACTATATATTGTAACACGGCAAATTGCTTATTACTGAAAAGCGAGAGAGAGAGAGAGAGCACGATGGTTGTGAACGACAACAGCTCGACGCGCGAGAACGTGCACACGCATGTACACACACTCATACGTGCACACTGTCTTCCACATACAAATCCTTAAAAATACTAAAAATTAAATAATACCATGGCCTGTAGAAAAAAAATGTGTGTGTGTGTGCGCGCGCGTGCACACATACACTAACTTGATGGGATGATAACACACGTACACCACAACATACGTACTGGAAGTTGAGAGGAAGCAGCTGTATGAGCCACGAAGTAGTACAACAGAGCAACAACAGAAAAACAAGAAGAACATGAGACAGGATAGCCTCCACAGATCGCAGAAGAAATGGGATGCATCTGATAAGAGGAGATGGACCCATCGCCTCATTCCTCGGGTTGATGAATGGGTGAATCACAAACACGAGGAGGTAAACTATTACCTAACCTAACCCAGATGCTCTCAAATCACGGATCCTTTAGGGCCTACCTTCACCGGTTAAGCACGAGGAGGCACCGCAGTGCCCGGCGGAGTGCGGAGTACCCGATGATGCGGAACACGTATTCTTCTGTGGCCAGAGCTTTACTGACGAGAGAAAGAAACTGGAAGACACACTAGGATCAACACCTGAGCCAGAAACCCTCGTGAAATTGAAGTTGACAACGGAGGAAAAGTGGTCAGCGTTTTTGCCACAACCGTTATGAAGAGGCTCCTGGAAGAGGAGCAGGAGCGCAGGAAGACGAGGAGACCAACAACAACTGGTCCCCGTAATACACCATCAACTTTTGTTAATAAGTTAATAAATAAACTGAAAATGTGGAAGAGCTGAACAGCTGAGGCCGCCCCCGCGAAGTAATGCTTAGCGGCGCTTCCTCGGGGGCAACGAAAGGCCAATGACGGTGAGGTTAGGGTTTTAGTCGGTACGTCCAGTACAGTCCGCTATACGGGTACACAGTACCTACAGTGTATAAAGAATTTCCCCCTCCATAGAAAAAAATACACACACACACACACACACACACACACACACACACACGCACACACACGCACACACACACGCGCGCGCGAAATTCAATAAAAAACATAATATTATAACATACAACTATAATTATTGTTTTTTATAAACAATTGAAATTTTAATTATTGTTTAGAAGAATATATTCAAGTTAAAATTATGGTTCTGATAAAATTAAAAAATTTTTTTTGGTGGTTTCCACGCAGCCTATTGGCCTAGCGCGTATCCTCCACACCTTTATTTCTCATACCTATTAGTTTTTACATCATACCTATTATATT
>JAPYZO010009275.1:0-10965 GCA_030522905.1 Torymus flavipes | reverse complement strand
CTCAACCGATTGTAACGAGAGAGTGATCATTTTTTCAGATTTTGCTACAACAATTGGGGTCAATATTTTATTTTTGTCAAAATCGATTTTTTTGTTTTTATCGCCATTTTTAAATTTTCAAAATTTTGATTTTCGATTCTTTTAATATTTAGAACAAATATTATTTATATATGATGAATTCTCTGTATGCAGAATAAAATTTTCTACAATTTCACATAAGAAAAGTCGTTAGCTATATTTCGTCATAAGTTATTCACGAAAACGTCATTTTTAGTAAATAAGTTATATTTCGAAATTAAAAAAGATATTAACATGAATATTTTTTTGGTTATAAAGGATATTGAATAATAACTTATTAAATTTTTAGTGATTTTCTTTGTCATTGCATAACTAGAGTAAAATTGGATTAATCACTTTGAAATTCTTTCTAGGGGTAGATTTTGTATACCAATCGGGTGAGTTCTTTGAACAAAAGGATTGATCCATAAATTTCGGAGATATTGGAGGTTAAAATTTTGTTCACTGTTTTTTAAATCGTAATTTATATTTATTTAGCGGACGTAAAATTTTCGTAGCGGGCGTAAAAGATTTTCTTATCCTGGTTTTTCAATAAATCTTACGTTTTCAATGATAACAAATTTTCGTCTCATTTTTTATTAATCTATTATTTTACTGTCTAATCATTATTACGAAAATACAAAGTTCACAAAAAATTTGAAATAAGTTGAAATGAGGAACGACCGTTGCTGTACCGAAAATCTGTTAATGTAGTCTCACGTTACTGGTACAAAATATGAAAATCCCAACCTGTGTCACAAAAAATATTGTGTGCACCCGAATGGAAATATAAACCGATGGTTCCTGTTACTTTTGCGTACATGTGTATACGTTCACGTACGTTTGCGTACGTTTTGGTTACGATACGCGAACGTACGCGAACGTACGTAAACATTCTTAGATGTAAACAATCCTACAGAAATTTGCAGTAACGTGTAAAAAACTACAAAAATGTACATTTACTGAGAAATCTTTTTTTTATTAATGCAAAATTTCATACTTTAACGTACAACATTGTACGCGAACGTACGTAAACGCAACCGTACGTGAACATACCTAGATACACGCAAACCTACAGAAATTTGCAGTGGCGTGTAAAATCCTACAAGAACATACATTTACTGAAAAAGTTATTCTTATTATAGGAAATTTTTTTTATTATTGCTACATTCAAGTACATCTTCTCACGATCACGAGATCGTGATGTACGAACATTCGCGTATGTATCCGTATGTTTCTGTATGTTCGCGCACGATTGCATATGTGGGGACACATAAGCCTCATGCGCAGCCTGCTGTGCGCAGGAGGAAACAAGCGCTGCTGTCGCGCGTGTGGCAAGAGGACGGTACGCGTATGTTTACGTACGTTCGCATACGTGTGCGTACGTTTGCGTACAATACTGTAGAAAATGTCCGACTCGTAACTAAAACGTACGCAAACGTACGCAAACATACGCGTACGTACGCAAAGGTACGTGAACGTGCGTGAACGTACGTAAAGTTGTAAGGATATGCGGTAAATTACGTTATACTACCGACGATTTTTTCCAATCGGTCACCAAGGCCTAAGTGGGCTTTTTGTCCTCGTGTAGTTGCAGTACTCGTCTACGGCTCGCAAAACGCACTGAGTCTAAAAAGGCCCACTTTACACCCTTGATACGATATACTATTTCGTCATCGAAACAAAAATCCCTACACATATGGGGAAATCTCATTCTATACTTATCTGTAACAAGCTCTGTAAATGAGGCTATAAGATTGTTCTTAATTTCATCTGTTTTGTTAATAACAAATTTAAAAAAAATCCAGATTTTATTTTGTCCGAATCGATAAATTTAAACACATTTTTTACTGTCACGCTAAAAAAACCGGTATCGGTGCGATCGAGAACCGTATAGTGGGTCGTCAGCGACGTTGTCGTTTGTCGTTTGCGAGATCGGGGCCTCGCGCTTAGGGGCAACGATGAGCGCGAAATTGCAGCTAGCGGACCGGGCGCCGCTTTCTGCGGCATGGTGGAAGGGATGGCCACGATACGCGCTGGTACGGAGCAGCACGGCTGGGTACGCTGTAAAAGCGCGACGCGGAAGTCCTTGAAGCCATCCTGTGCGCATTTGCAGACCGCGCGCTGCAATTGTTACGTTCAGTCGCTCACGAGGCCGAGGATGGTTTACAGGCAGTGTTTAGGGAGAGTGAGCACTGACAATGCATGTCAACGGATGCATGGCAATTGTAACCGCGCTTAGAGGCGCGAGGTGCTTCGCGAATTTTGACGACAGTTGAATTCCGAAGTATCCGCGCCTTCGCCAACGGGTGGGTTCAATGCCAATGCAGTGGAAAAACATGAGATTGTCAGCGCAGCTCAAGGTAGGGAGAATTAGTTAGTTTGGAGCGAGATATGTTCCGCGAATTTTAAATGACGTCATGCTGAGCAGGGCACGAGAAGCGCGGGTCAGCTGATGGAAGACGAGATGGGAATAGAGGTGAGGATGCCGAGATACCTCCAGCCTAGGTATGGTGGAAGTGATGGCATCGAGATACCTAAAACCCAGATGTTATTTGTGCAATACGTGTTTGTGTTGTGTTCCGAGTGGTGATGATTTCGAGTCGATTGATCACGACGACGTTCAGGCATCTATCGTATAGTATGCGCTGGAACGTCGGAGATCAGTCGATTATAGAGCCGTCAGGGCTACGGAGAGCCCTAACGTGTAGTGAGTCGGGTGAAGCTCCGCTGGGCTGCGGCAGGCGGTCGTACCGACGCCGAGCCTAACGTTGCAGCTACGCCCGTTTGTGTGTCGACGGTAAGGACCTATCGGTTTTTTTCGATGGAGGGAGGAGACCAGTCGTAAAGCGACTGGATGAAGAAGCGCCAATCGGCAGCTGATAAGGAGTTGCTCAAAGATAGGAGCGCCTGGGAAATTAACTAATTCCCTCTCTATTCATGCCTTTTGAGACTATTTTAAAGTTATTGAGTTGACAATACAGATTTGAAGATTTCATCAACTTAGAACGATATTATGCTTTTTTAATGAATTTAAAAATTTCTTTAGCAATTTGTAAAAATAATATATGAGTAATTCTCGCGTACATTTAACTTGTTATCTTTGCAAAAATACAATTCAAATATGAAGGCACATTCTTAACACATAGCTTACCCATAAATATAGCTCATAACGAGTTATAAAAAAATGTTTTTACTCATTTTATCACAAAGGTATTGTTAATGATTGAAAATTATTAAAAAAATATATTCTTTTTAAATTCAGAATAATGTACATCAGAAAATATCATTATTACTAATAAATAAATCATTAACATAACATTTTGACATACTTATACTGATGATAATAATTTAACGGCCTAACATAATTTCGAAAAGTATATGAGCAAATTCACCGTACTTTTAACTTTTGAAAACTTTTTTTTTTACACTTTTATGCATCTCCGCATTGTGCCATGCTATAAGCACATAAACGGGACAGGGTGTAACATCTTCAATTTTTACGTATACCCAGTCCTGTAATCCCGGCTAGTGTGCCACGCACGGCACAATGCAGAGATGTATAAGACTTTGCTCATATAAAAAAAAAGTTCACACCACTGCTTTTAGATGTTAAGTTGTTGGTGTAAGTGTGCCAGCTAAATATGTTGTTTTAGTAAATGAATTTCGCAATAAATCAGCTATGTAGTTAAAATGTGTGTTCAATGTTGCTTTGTAGAGTGTTGACAACGAGGGGCTATTCAATCTGAGAAATTAGCTAACCCTACCATTCGTAATCAGTTTGAAATCCCAGTGAAATCACTTAAATCACTGAAATAATATGAAATCATCTCACAATTCTTTGCCCAAAAAGTTTGATTGAATATATGAGTAATCATATTATATCATATTATATTAATTTATACGAAATCATTTGAAATCTTTGAAATCAACTGAAATAATCGAAATCCTTAGAGATCAAAAACAAAACAAATATCGCGCCGACCCTCGATATAACACGCGTTGTGGCGGCTCGCGAGTGTAAGTCTTCCGTACGTCGTTTGTTTATAGAGGTGTGGACGTGTCAAAGCCGGTACACTTAGCACACGTATTAGTTCGAGAGCTCGTCATTTATTCGCAGCTTCTCAAGGATTACGGAAGTTTTTTGAAAAACAACCTAGCCTACATCAATTTTTCAATACGTAAGTACATCGACATATATTTTTGCATGACTATAGATGTAGTTTGCTTATGCATTCTAAAACTAATACATTTCGATACTAGAGGAAGAAAGTGACGTTAACCTCATGTGGACGTTTGTGCCCGAGCAAAACAAGAGTGAAAAGGTTACACGAGCTCGCACACGAGGTTATAGTCACCGCCTCACTCACGTACTTATGGAATTGTATTTTTGATATGAAGTTTCATTAGTGCACGTTTTTTTATTGAACTCCGTGTAAAATCGAGCTTTGGGCATGAAGTATCAAAAAAGTATAGTTTCGAGATGAGTTTGACTGTAACGAGAACAGAAACTAGAGTCACGAGACTTTGACGCTCGTACGTTACGGTATTTTCTACACGACCGATATTTTAACTTATTTTTTGTCAGTGTAACTATATACAGTGCTGAGGGCGCGTCTACGCGGGTCCACGCACGAATACGTTTGTGTACATCGTATATGTATACATAATACATATACCTATAAATACATCTGAGAATTAGTTTGGGGACAAAAACGCATACGTTTACCATACTTCGGGGACATTACCGGAGTTTGGGGACCGTTCTCAAACTAAATAATGCGGATCCACTATTTTGGGGACATATTTAGAGTCTATAACCCCAGGGTCCATTATTTCTTTAGTCACTTTCATATGGAACTCTGGGCTCTAGGTACTACGCGGGCACGGTGTCCCTACAATAATGTGTGTATGTGTATATAGATATACGCTGTACAGTATACACAAACGTATCCGCGCGCGGACTCATGTTATACACATACGGCCAGCTCACCGATGCGCAGATGAACGCTATTCATCGTGCATACATTAAAGCTATGAATTTCAATTATTATACGTAATTGGGTATGCGTTATACACGAGCTTTCATTTATAAAAGAATATTTTCCATAAGATTGTGTATTTGTAAACGACATTTATTTCTATTAAATTATCTAAAAATATCTACATTTTTGATTGTTTAGGTATTTTGTAGCATATTAAGAAAATGGAAGGCACTTCAAAAACCGAATGGAAAATCGATGACACAACTGAAAAAATGAATTCAACTCCTTCAAGCAGCAGATCTATCAATTTTTTGAATATTTTAGAATCTAAAGAAAATGTAGTAGTGCCTATTTATGTGAAAAATATTTTTAAAATGGCAAATCTTGATAATCACACAGCATTTAAGTGTGTGACCGAAAAAGCTTTAAAGGAACTAGAAATTTATGTTTGAGAATAAATGAAGGATATTTTAGACGAGGATGAAAATCTTCAAGATTATTATGGACCATATTTTAAGAAGCCAGAAAAATTTTCTTTTGCGATGGGTGACAAATTTGTGATACAAAAATTAGTTTCATTTGCTCAAAGTTCAGGAGATAAATTATGGAAGTTGAAAACAATGCCAGAAAAAACTAAAATAAATGAACAGTCAACATCGACAAGAAATTCCAAGAAGTCATTACCAAATATTAAACTAAATTTAGATATAACCGAAGAACGTAAAAATCTACTTAAAGCCGTGAAAACTGCAGTTGAAAAAACTATTTTAATGGCAGCTGAAACTAAAGAGAATAAAAAATGTGCTTGACAAAATTGAAGTTACAATTTCTGTAGCTGAAATTTATGAAAGTGAAGGTTTGCCAAAATCTTATACTTATACCGCTAAAATAAAATGCCCTTGTTGTAAAAATGTGGCGATGTCGACACTAAAGGCTCAAGATGGGTTTCCAATTTTAAAAGACATTTATTGAAACATGAAAATGTAAGACGCAAGAAAGATCAGTCTAATTCTACAAAATCAAAATTGATGAAATGCTCATATGTCAACGATGAAAATGTTGCAAAAACAACTACAACTAACAACCTTCCCGAGAAGTCTCTTTTGGATGCCAAAACAGAAGTGTCATCTTTAATAAACAACGACACTGTTGATTGTACGACTTCTAACTCTCTCGATCTTACCAGTTCTGCAGGAAAAACCAATTCTTCGAGTTCACCTTTAAAAGAAATTTCGCAAAATATGTTAAGCGATCATGGAAATCATGATAGTACTTCAAGTTTAGATATCACTTCCACATTAGTAAAATCATCATTAGACATTATTCAAGATAATCAGGGGGGAGGGGGGTGGGTACTAAGGCGGAAGGATTATTATCTAACGAACCCTTCCGTAAGTAGCAATTTGAAAAATGTTCGATCTATTTCAGATAATTTTGTAAAAACTGAACGTCGCATGAAAAAAATGTACTCATCTGTGGTTTCAAATCAACCCCGTATTACCGCTTATTTTCCTATTCTTGGCGAATTGCAAAAACAAATTTATGATAATAAAGACTTAAGAGAAAAATTAAAATATTTTTTGGAGCATAACTTTAACGAGAAAATAAACGTAGATAACAATGAGAATTTTAAACCGTTTTTAAAAAATTACACGAAAGTGCAATCGTTAATTCTAATAGGAAAAAAGTGGTAATAGATACGATAATGCATTAAAACTTTTTGCCACTTACCTATATACTATAGGAGGTAGGATGTTATATGAAATATTGTACGCCAATTTGCCACTTCCTTCTTTAACGACTGTAAGTCGCACTATCAATAAATATAATTATTTTATTAGAGAAGGACAATGTAGAGCAAAAGAGCTCAAGAAATTTTTAATATCTCGAAATTTGCCGTTAGTTGTATGGCTTAGTGAAGATACTACTCGCATAACTGGTCGTGTTCAATACGACAAGGAAACAAACCAACTTATTGGGTTTGTTCTCCCGTTTGATTCTAATGGAATGCCTATTGCTAACACCTACAGTGCGACCTCAGTAAACAAAATGGAAGAAAGTTTCAACAATGGTACTATAGCTAAATTAATTTATGTTGTCATTGCGCAATCTTTAGTTGAAAGGGGACCTCCATTTTATTTATGTCTGTTTGGTACTGATAACAAATTTACGTATATAGATGTGGCTAAACGTTTGATTTATATGTTAAATTGTTTAAAATCTGAAGGAATTCGTGTACTAGGATTTTCTTCCGATGGAGATACGCGACTTTTAAAATCAATGCGTTTACATACGAAATTGCAAACGCGGGCAGATGCCAAAAATATATATATACCATATTTTTGTGCTGATTGCAATTCCGACAATTTTGTAGTTATACAAGATATTATACACGTAGGTACTAAATTAAGAACGCGTTTTCTCAAAACATCTATTGTTTTACCTTTTAGTAATTATTTAGCATCGGCAAATCATTTACAAACAATCATAGACACAGTATCAAAAGACAAACATTGTCTTAATTTAAAAGATTTATCTTTAAAAGACAAAATGAACTACGCTTCCGTGGAAAAAATCAGTGATAACAAAGTCATTGATATACTTATCCAAGAAATTCCTGGAAGTAAAGGAACGGTAATTTACTTAAAAATTATAAATTTATTTACAGATGCTTTTTTGAGTAAAGATCTTGAACCGTTATCGCGCATATAAAAAGCATGGTTTTGTATTTTCGTGTTAAGACTTTGGCGAGCTTGGTTAAAAAAAATCTGATTTATATTTATTGATGAATAGTATATTACGACCCATGGCCAGTAAAATAAGAAATGTCTCGGCTTCGCCTCGGCCGACAATTACATGTGATCTGAGACATTTCTTACTTTACTGGCCATGGGTCGTAATATACTATTAATACTTTAAAGAAATAAATGCACACGGACTCATAAATGTCATGTAAAAGATAAAAAAAGAAGAATCCGAACATCTATTTTTACCGTGGCTGTATTCTAGTCAAACTTGCGAAAGTTTTTTTTTCGTAGATTAAGATCGATGAGTATACTTTTTCAACAGTAGTTAATTCTAGTCTCTTAGAAACAATTCATCGTATCCAAAGAATTCAATTGCAAAGTGATATTTCAAGTAGTACTTTTGAAGACTCTACGAAAGTATTCCGTTTTCCTCGATTTGAACCTAGTAATAGCGATAAAAAAATGTTTATCTAATTCGCCACTACCTGATTGCAATAATATTATACAAGTAATCGATAAAGCAAAAGAAGATGCCTTTTTGGAAATCACTTCTGTTAGAATGGAAATTGATATAACAGCATGTGAAAATATTTTAATTGAGTCTCATGATATAAATGTTGCTGAAGATATAGACGATATTGATAATGATCTATTGATCTCCCCAGATAAATCTTCAATAAATTCGCGCGATATTTCGACAAATATTGATGATACGAGTGACCCAAATGAAACCAATGATTTAGTAAAAGACTTGAATATTTTATTTAATGTAACTGGTTGTTTGGAATTGAAAAATTATGAAAAAAATAAAACAGAACTCACAAGGAGATGATCAGGGGTGCGGGTCCTGGAGACACGTGTCTCGGGGTTTTTGTGAATGGGCCTTTTTTCCGAAATGCAAGCTATTTTATGTTTAAAATGAACAATTGTCAATAAAAATGGTGTTTCTTTATTTAGTAATATCTTCTTGAATATTTCATTCATATGAATGGGCTAGAAAGTTTATAAAAGAAGGCAAAAAAAGCTTTAATTTAAACTGGGTTTCATTAAAAAATGTCGATTTTAAATCGTATAGTATTGTCATAAATGAATTATTGAATTACATATATAACCGTTCTTATTATAAAAAAGAAAAAGAAAAAGAAACGAGATTTGAAAGATTTGAACCCTTAACTATGGTAGTTTAAGATTCATGGTTGATTTCATCTTGATTTCGAAATCATTGGAAATCATTTGAATTATTTGAAATCATTATCATCCTTAAAGAGATTGCAATCACTTAAACTATTGAATGAAATCATCTGAAATCCGAAATCACCTAGCTATAAACTCCAATATGACTAAAAAATTATGTTATTGATCTCGTTGTAACTCCAGCACAATTGAAAATGTAGTATATTCTCCAAAAATTACTTGAATTCCAAAATTGTCCGAGTAGTAGTCTATATTCAATTTTGAAAATAAATCTATTCATGTATTTCACAAAATTGAATTTTCCTTGTTTAATCTAAAAAGAAATACAAAATTTAACACAAATTGTCTTGTTCTTGTTCTAAATAATAAAATAATATATTATACCAATCATTTAATAAATATACTTATCTAGATTCTTGTAGCCGTGTAGAAAGATGTCTTTCTAAGATCTGATCTGACGTAACTTAAGAAAAAAAAACTACAGAATGTTGATCTCTATTTCTATGACTGTCACAATATTGTAGCTATAATAACTATTCTTCACCAAATTGTTCTTAGTCACAGATATATCAGGACGTCCAGGAGTATCCTTGTGGTAAAATTATATTTTAACAACCATTTTATTGATAATCATGTCATCAAATATCTAATCTATTAACCTCATATTTAAAATATATAAACTCATCTCTGGAGTTGTAAAGATATTCATAGCTAGGTTAGATGCTGACAATGATGATGACAATATAACAACAGACAACATAACCCGCTCTCTCTCCGCTCTCTTGATATTCAAACCAGAGTCGATGATTGTTACTGATAATAAAATAAAACAATATTTATAATGTTTTAAAAGATCTCAAAAAATAATGGTGTACTGTTATATATTTAATTTAAAGTACATATTGAAGTTATTGCAAACCTTTTAATAATGCTCCAGTACAATAAAAATAGTTTCTTCTATAGTAATTTGTCCCAGTGCGATATTGCAATGAACGTTTCAAGTCTTGTCAGTAAAAAATTTACTATTGTTTATAAAAAAAATGCACGTTCAATTCTTCTTTTGAAAAAATGATTTCTTTTCGGAATAGGCCATTAGTAATAGTAGAGTCACTTTGCATTACAGGCTTAGTTTTAGTGCAACTCTCAACATTCATTGAACAAAGCAAAACATTTGTAGTAATAGTCTGTACCTGTATATGGTTCCACTATTTAACTAGCTTCTTTCCCTTCATCAGAATTTTTTTAGGATGGGCAGTTAACTCACGAGTCAAAATGATCTACTTTATTGGGAACTGAAAACTGTAGCTGCTGTGGATGCGTCAATTCAATTTCATAATAAAGCAAACTTATGAAAAGTTCTTCATTATTTTTTGTAGATCTTCTACTATCAATATATTTTCGATTACCAGTTTTTTGGTGATCTTAATTATTTGTGAGTGCGAATCAATGGTTCTGTTGACTTTCTTGATGATTGATATATATTCATTTCTTCAAACTGCAGTCGATTCAAACTACATAGGTATAGGTAGGTACTGACAATGATGATGACAATATATATATCCAGGAATTTTCTCCCCCAGAGCTTCCCCAGATTGCAAAAAGTTTCTCTAGAGACTGAAGGAAAAAATTATTATGATTTCGCGGAGACGAAAATTTATATTAATAATAGCTTCAATACGAAAGCATCTTTCACGATGAAACTTTACAGGTAGAATGTAAATGAAAAATGTAATAATTTCCAATTATCTACCTCATTCCCGATATTTCCGTACGTAAGAAATGATAAGGGAAATATGACCAAAAAGAAGTAGGGTTAAAAAGCCATTCGGATGTATATAGGGTGCGTTGATGCCCCGCTTAGTCACTTACAAGAAGATGATCAAGGGTGCGGGTCCTGGATTTTGCTAAAACTGCAGGAGGTATTTCTTTATGACAAATAATGAGACACGTGTCTCGGGGTTTTTGTGAATGGGCCTTTTTTT
>JAPYZO010009272.1:0-10693 GCA_030522905.1 Torymus flavipes | reverse complement strand
AAAAGATAAAAGAGATAAATGATCTCTTAAGAGATAAAAGAGATAAATGATCTCTTAAGAGATAAAAGAGATAAATGATCTCTTAAGAGATAAAAGAGATAAATGATCTCTTAAGAGATCATTAAGAGATAAAAAAGATCAAGTCTTTTTTATTAAAACAGCCCCATCCTGATCCATAAATATCTGTTCCAAAAACATTAAAAAAGTAAAGAGTATAATTTACATAAAATAATAATAATATAATTAATTAAACTGACATAGTTTGTTGAATTCCCAAACAGAATTGAAATAAATATATGCATTATTGATTTGATGATTATTATATAAGAATTTTTATAAAATCTTTAAATTTTAAACTTTTCATTAGGCTTCTTTCAGTGCTCACCTAAATGATCTGGTTTGGTTTCTTCTTTATATGCATTATTAGCTTGACTAGGACCTGCCCTCAATGTTTTTTCTAATATCTTATTTTCACCATTATCTTCTTTCATAGCTAAAAAATTTATTTGATATACATTCAATGAATTTGAGAATAATGAAGTTTTGCACATAAGCACATAATTTTTAACTAACGCAAAAGGGTACTTACATTGATTTTTTATAGTGATGGTTTTTGATAATTTTGTAGATCTGCCTCTTCTTCTGCTTTGTGAAGCTTCAAGATTGATGTCATTCAAATGTGATACATTTTCATCTAAAATTACAAATGTCAGGTAGTATTTTCAATACATATTTTTTATAAAATATTTTTTATAAAATGTTCATAGTTTTCATATATTAAACTTTTGAAAATCCAAAAATTTTACCTTGACTTTCCTTCTTTTTATCTTGAGATACGTCAATATTTTCATCAGATGTACTTTTTACCATTATTTTTGTGAGAGTATTACTATTTTGTTGCACTATAAAATTTAAAACATAATTAATACATTTACAACATCATAGAGTTGAATAGCAATCAATAATTAAAGGTTTTTTCAACCTACCTGTAACATTATTAAATTCATTACCTTCTAATAAAGAATCATCTTCGTTATTTCTTATTTTTAAATACTCAAATTCTTGATCTCTTTTGTCGTCATATTGTAAATTATCAATTATTTTATTAGAAGTGCTTCTAGCTTTATTGTCTTCTTTTTTCATTTTATCTTGTGAAGGTAGGATTTTATTACTTGGGGAGTTACTTATCTTTTTTACTTCAAAATTTTCATTATTATTTAATTGTTGAGCATTTAGATGGTAGTATTTAAGTAAAGTTTTACGTTTGTCGTCTTCTAAATTTAATGATTCAGTTCGAGTTCTTGATGATACAGTTTTTTTGTGTACTAGATCAGTTGTAGATTTTCTACGATTTTTAAATAATTGACTTTCGATATTAAGGATGGTTTCCGACTTTTTTAGAGATTTTTCTTTAGTACAATAAGATATTGTTGGATCAATATTTTGCAGTACATTTTGCTTAAGCATCTGATTGTTAGACATAATGCGTGTGTTTAACTTAGTTACTACTTGAGTTTCAAGCTGTAACTCTCTATTATCAGAACAAATTTTCTCTTCCTTATTGTTTTCATTGCATGTATTTAATTTAGCGAATTTACTATCGCTTTTTAAATAAGTATCTTTGCTTACATTTTTTTTTAATTTATCAAAAATATTTTGTACTTCTTCTTGAGTGATTTTTTCATTACTTTTAATTTTTATAAGTGAACTTGAAATTTTTTTATCATCTTTCTGTATATCTTTGACTTCATCTGTTTCTACGAATTTCTCTGATTTCATAGATAATGAGTTATCTTTATAGAAATCATAGCTTTGCTGTTGATTTTCGAAAATTTCATCAGTTTTAGTAATGTTACTCTCTACTATATCCTCACTTTTATTTGTATCTATATGTTCTGTTTCAATTGTTGTTTCTGTAACACAATCTGTATTCACTATAATTTCTGAATCTGCAAAATCATTATTTTTTTCTTCAGATATTTCTGATCTCATAGATAAAACGTTACCTTTATAAAAATCATAGTTTTGTTGTTGATTTTTTAAAGTTTCATCATATTTTGTAATGGTACTATTTTCTCTATTCTCAATAATTTGATTTATTTCTGTAATTCGGTCTGTATCAAGAATAGTTTCCAAACCTGTAAACTCATCATTTTTTTCTTCAGATTTTTCTGATACTATAAATAAAGAACTGTCTTCATAAAAACCATAGCTTCCTGGTTGATTTTCTGTCTTCATAAAAACCATAGTTCCTGGTTGATTTTCAAAAATTTGATCTGAAGTGCTTCTCTCATCTTTATTCTGTATACATACATTGTTATCTGTCACATCTGTCAAATTAATATTTTTAAAAGATCTATCAGTAAATTTTTTAGGAGCCAAAACATGATTTCCTTTAAAAATTGTTGTTTCCATTTCATTACATGTTTGTTCATTTATTTTATTTCCAATAAAACTCTTAATATTTTCATCAATGTCATTACTTTTACACGTAACTTCATTTTGTAATATTACAGAATTTTCATGGATTGTTTTTACATAACTCAAATCTTTTAATTTTATTGGCTGGTCAGGATTCAAATTAATTGGACTACTTCGTAATCTGGTTTTTACTGTTTGAACCTTGTCCAAATTAAAATTATTAATAGACTTTCTCTGATTTCTTGTTTTCAAAATTTTTTTTTTATTTTGTTCTGTGAAACTAGCTTCTTTTTTAATAGCAGTACCTTTATCTTTTAATTCACTGATTTCACCGCTACTTTTATCCTTATTTTTTAACTTTGAATTTGATTTTTCAGTTAATGAATTATCAATAATAACATTATGTGGTAATGTAATGCTGTTTTCCATACAAAATCTTGTAGAAAGATTATCATTTTTTCTCTGATTATTCAATTTTTTCTTATTAACATAAACATTTATTGGTTTAATCTGTTTTTTATCTATTAGAGCAATATCATCACTATAAGATTCTTCATAAACACAACTTTTAGAATTCAAACAAGCATTCTTTTGAGATTCACTTCTATTTTCATAGTCATTCTGATTATCTGTATACATTTCAATTGACATTTCTTGCAACCCCACAGGTTCATCAATTTCTACGATTTCTTCAATTATGTATTCTATTTCTTCAGTCACTTCCATTTGATAACAATCATCGTCCATTTCATTGAAACAATGATCTTGATTCATTTCTTCACTTGAAAATTTCACTGATTCATTATTTTTTTTATTATCAGTTATATCTGTTGCTGAAACTTTATTATGTATTTGCTCTTGTTGTTGATTTTCTGAATGGTTCGATGAAACCTTTTTATCTTTTGATATACCTTTTTTATCAGTTGTGTCTGTTGCTGAAACTTCATCAAAAACTCTATGCTGTTGTTGTTGCTCTTCTGGATGATTCGATGAAACCATATTATCTTTTGATATATCTCTTTTATTATCAGTTGTATCTGTTGCTAAAACTTTATCAAAAACTTTAAGCTCTTGCTTTTGCTTTTCTGAATGGCTAGATAAAACCTTATTATCTTTAAATATATCTCTTTTATTATTAGTTGTATCTGTTGCTAAAACTTCATCAAAAACTTTAAGCTCTTGCGGTTGCTTTTCTGAAAGGATAGAGCAAAGCTGATTATCATGTGATATATCTGTATTAGGATTCATTTCTTTTCTAGAAATCAACAATTCCTCTTCAACTTTTTTTGTAAGATTATCTGCAGCAAATTTTTCATTGTTTGAAAGAATTTTACAAGAATTTATTTGACTATTTGGTTCGGAGTCCTTTAGAGAAAAAAAATTTTTCGACGTTTCTTTATCTGGTTCTTCAATTAAATGAAAACTTATTTGAGCATGTTGTACAGAAGATGAAGTGAGAACCTCATTATACGTCTTTATGTCGCTGTCAGTCTGCAATTGTTCGGTCAGATTCTCTTGTTTCTCATGGCTGTCAACTTTTTTTCTAACTTTACTATATCTAAGAAATTCTTTTTCTTTATGATCTTTATTGTCTTTTTCACTATCTTTACTGTTAATTACTTTATTAATGGCATTGTTTTCGACAGATTTTTTTTTTATAAGATAGTCAGAATCCTTTAAAACATTACCATCAGAAACTCTATTTATATCTGATTCTGCTGATTCATGTTTTTCAAAAGTACTGTCTATTTTGATAATCTCATTAACATTAGTACCAGTTTTAGAGTTTGGATGATCTTTTGGAGAAAAGTCTTCCCTTTTAGTTTCGGAATCATTTTCATTGTTTTTATTTTTACTTATTATTGATTTTCTAATTTTAGGAGTATCGTTGGTTTTTACATTATCAAGTAAGATTTTTGTTGATATATCTGCTGTAGAATAGATAATATAATATAAAAATGTCATCTTTAAATTAAATGATATTTTACCAAACATTGTTTACCTTTGATTTTTTTGTTTTCAGGTATCAATCCTTTAAGAAGTTCAGGTGGTATAACAAAAACTTGTGTTTGTTTGGATCCATTGTTATTTAGTTTTGATTTCAATAATAGATCCCTGGTTATCTTTGTTATAGCATTTTTGTCATCCATGATTGTTCAATCAAATGCAAAAGTACATTTCTGGAATTATTAAATATATTACTTATAGGTTTATTGTCATTACATATTCTTTTGTCTTTGAAAAAATAATAATAATTATGAGCCAAGATTCCAACAATATCTCAAAAAAGTATATTCAATAGCTCTCTCAAAAAATCACGTCCATAGCTCTGATATAAAATGACAAAATAAAAATGTAGGAAATCGTGAAAATACTAGCGAACAATACTTTACAGTTGAGAGAAATTTTAATGTATACATTACCGTTGATGATCAATTCTGTTAAATTACTTTTTCTGCGTGTCCTTTATATTTTCTTGTGCTTGACATTGTATACATATTTGATATTTACAAATGCTGCATAGGTTATGTCTATATTCCCATAACACACGCGAATACCTAGTTATGTCGACTTATACAGCAAGCTTGCGGTACAATTGGTCAATTTTTTTATATCTGTAATGACAAGAAGTAAAAGTACTGTTGTAAATTTACTTTCTACTTTACATAGCGTGCACTGTCTGAGAGTGCAGGCTCTGCTTGCTTGAACTTGCTCTGCCTGACTGCGTCTGGCCTGGCGGCATGGTGCATGGTATAGCCGACAGCATAATGTGAAGAATACGTATTCCTTATACCATGGTGATACACAACAGTACGAAAGTAAACCTAGTACATACGGATCCAGGCGGAAAATTTGAAAAATATTCATTCTTGAAAAAATAACTTGAAATTTTTTTTTTTTGCATTAGAAAATACTAGGTAACTCAGACATTAAAATACTTACGAATTAAAATAATAGTTTTCGCAACAAGTGTGTAAAGTTGTGATATTCGATTGCTATGAGTGTGTAAATCGTAACACACATGCAGCACATATTTTAATGGCCTTGGGCCTTGGGTCACAATGAAGGACGCCGTTATGCCACAATACATATGTGTTTATACTCCAAGGGAGTGAATTTGTTTGTTAGCAAAGCCTAGATATAAGTTGGAGGACGCTACCACCCCAGCTACTGGACCTAGTTTCAGGTGGGTTCCGAACCACCGAGACCACGCTCACGGTGAAAGCACATGAAAAATTCATGTTTCAGTACTTAGTGCCGGTTTTTTCACGGTAGTGGGAATCGAACGCACGTGCAGTTGCGAATATTGCTTTTTGATTTTGTTTGCGTAAGTAGTACATACTTTACGCATTATTTTCGGTATTTGGGTGCGTAAAGCTTTATTTACGTAAACTATATGTGTACCACTTATGCATACTATATATCAAACAGATTTTACAATAATTACTTTTATTTATTTAGTTGTAAATAATTTTCAGTGTAATAAATTCACAAAAACCTCCTTAAAAACATAATGACACTTTCTTTCTTAAACAACCATGTATGCATTAACAATAATTATTTACATAAAACTGTTACTGATTTCTCTTGTAAAAATAACAAAAATTCATTTAAAAAAATTATTTTATGCAAAACTGAAATAGCGTGAATTCGGTAAGCCGGGAAATGGTTAGAAAATTAGTAAAAATATTTTTGTATTCTTTAGGTCAGTTTATGAAGAAACTGTTCTACATATCATTTTTTCATAGAATGCATTAATAGTTTTCAAGAAAAAAATGCGAAAAGTCGAAAAAAGTGGACGCAGAGCACTCCCGCGATATATATGCGCGCGCCATTCCCGCAATTATTATAGGGGCTTGCGGTACAAACACCCCCCCCCCGCCATCGTATTCCCCTTCCCTCATTTTTGTCCAAAACAATGGATTCGATGAAAAAAATGATATAGAACATTTTCTTCATAAAATAACCTGAGAAATGTGAAAATAATTTTTTTTTCAGAGCGGAAAATTTCAATAAATAATTTTTTGATCATATTTTGGCTAGTCACCCTCGAAATTTAGAGGGATGGGAGTAAAAAGATGGTATAAAAACCCTTGTAAATGGCGGCAATATTCTATTACTTCGTAAAGTAGGTGGTCAAACTACTAACTTAAGATTTTTTTTTAAATGTTCGCGGGACTGCCAACTACAATTCAGAAGAAAAAATATTTGCGAGATAACACCTCCCGACTAGAAATTCATTCAGGCTTGCCGGTGCAATTATGTAGGTCCTGATATAGGGTACGGTCATAGATTCATTTCTAGTCGGACTGTTCCAGCGATCAGTCCAAACAGCTACTCCTTTTAAAAGGCTTTTTTGAAATACAACCGTTTTACTCCCAGCCGACAATTTGTGTCCAGCGGGCCAAAATTCACAAGTGTACCTACTTGTGGACCTGAATCGGCCACGAGAACTCTCTGGCCTCAGAACTAATACTTCATTTCTTATTCCAAATTCTTTCTTTCAATTACCTATTTTTTTTTAATCTTAATGTACCATATAAATTACAATTATTTGTAATTTTTTTTTTTTTATTATTTACTAAATATTTTATTTTTTACGTATACTTATATCAATATAAACCAAAAGGCGTCGATAACTTTTTAACCTATTCAAAAAACTTAAATTATTAGAATGAATATCAATGATATTAATACTTTCTTAAAAATATTTATAAAAAAATTTCCTTTAAAATCTAATGCTAAGTATCTTATAATAGGAGCAGTATACCAAAAATATACACAATATAATATACTTATAAATGTATTTTTATTTATGTTCAAGCACATTTTCTAATTTAGATCATGCGCCTGAGAAGTTCATTGATCTTATCTTCTCGGTTACCAAAGTCTCCACCCTCAACATAGTGATTTGTCTTCTTACGCCATCCTCCCGTAGGTGTGTTCAGCTAAAAAATTATTTCAAAATTTAATAATCAAAGTTTTTTAACGAATAAATAATGGAAAATATTACATTATAATTTAGTTTAAAGCTTAGATACTATTTATCAATATTAGTATAAATGTGCGAGACCTACTTTCATCAATATTACAAAAGTAATAGCGAAAAAATAGTCTGTCTCATATTTATTTTCGACATAGTAGGAAGTAATAAAAGTATACAAACTTTTACCACTATGCCTATGTCGAATTTTCAAACGTTATTTATTACTAATAATTATATAGGAATTAATCAATATATACCTTGAAGGGCCACAGGAAGTTGCTGGCGTACTTGAATTTCTGACCAACTGTGAAGATTTCGTGGATCAAATCTTCTGTGCAAATGATGTCCTTGCGGCCTGTTGAACACAAAGAATTTTTATAGAATATTTATGTTTCATAAAAAGTTTTACACATTTTTAATTAAAAATATAAATAAAAAGTTTATAATTTTGTATGAATATTTCAGAAATTATTTGATATGTTGAAAATAATTAATTCATAAAATATTCAATTAATTTTAGACGATATGGAAGGACACATTAAAAAGTGCAATAAAGCATCCATGGAGTCGTCTATTTATAAACAAAATAATTAAAACTAAATCATACTTAAGGCTTTTTCGATGATGGCGTTGCTCGTAATTGCAACACGCTGTCTGTTGATCTTGGCGAATCCTCTCTTGTAGACCAATTCCCTGACAGACTTCAAGTTTGGATAGCCCCAGGTGATGTATGGTTCAATAATACGCAGCATATTGATTGTGGCCTTATTCAGTTTAATGAATACTCCATTGTTGATCTGTTTCAGACGGAACAGTTGAAGGACCTTGCGAACCTTTGGTGCTACTTGGTTAACACTAAAACAAAAAAACATCATTTTTGAGTATACAAATTATACAAATTTACTTGTATTATAAACAGATTACTCATTAAATTTAAATATTATCACTTATTTTATTATAATGGTAGTCAAAAGAAATAAAATAACTAATTAGTGTGATATGTATGTTGGTTTATTTCGAAAAAGAAAAGTACTTACCCCCGAATACGGATGACAAATGCAAGTTTAGCTTCTCCAGGAATGTAGTAATTTCCTTGCTTCTTGGCTTGTCTGACCAGCCTGATTTCATCCCTCTCCTTTATCCTGTATTCCTTCACATACTGTTCAGCACGTTTGAAGATTTCCTTCCTCTTCTTGTGATGATCTACACGCCTCTAAAAGTGGAAAAATAAAAATTGACTTTGTTGTTTAGCTAATATTTATCAAAATTAATGTAATTAATCACCACACCTTAATGGAAGTTTGCAGACGGGCAGCTTTGGCTGTTTCCCTGCGCTTCCTCCTTTTCAGTACCGACTCCGGTACAGCAGGTAATTTTTTAGAGGTCTCAGCCTTTGGTGCAGTTTGCTTTTTTGCTCTACAATAAAAAATTAAAACATGAATCATTTATTATCAAAGCAGCACACTTATTCCACAATCACAACTATTCTTATTCTTAAGCTACTTAAAAACTCCTGATTATATTAATAAATTAATATTATAAATAAATTAATTTTTTAACGGTACACCTAGAAAACAATAAATAATGCATTATTTTGTCAAAATACAAAGTAACACGTTATTGGAATAAAGTAGATTCTAAAAACAAAACAAGGTTATGTCATGCTAACTTAAATCAAGATTTTTTGTTTGTTTATGATATTTAGGAAAAAACTTTTCGATCTCGCATGAGCATAAGCATTTTCTATGTACTTTGCAACTAATTGCAAAGTCCATTTTGCATTAAAAAACGAGATGTTTAAGGATTTTCGCAGCAACTTCAAAAATTACTTACACATCCGCCATTGTGCCGCTGGTAAAGAAATTCCGATCCGTCGCTCACTTCTCGTGTCTCCACCGTGAGGTCCGTGAGCGGCCGATGATGACAGCGCCGTTGATTCTGTTGGGTTTCGTACGTACTTTCCGAAAGTGGACGTACATGAATATCGTACCTAGGGTGACAAGTAGCGCCATAAGATACAAGAAAACGTAAATGTAACGGCGAAAATTGAAACTAACTTTTGATAGTTATAATAATAATAATAACCGTATAAATAGTATATAGAGATGCTGAGCTGAAGTTAGGAAAACACGAAACGATAAGGATAGCCATAGGCGATTTCTTTCAGGCGAACAAATTATAAGGTAGGTAGCGGTATATATAGAGGAAGTAGGAGGTGGTAACGCAAAATCACGTGACTTGATATCACAGTTGAAATTCGACCACGTGCACTTCAAAACAGTCCAACAATTGCATTTATGACATGATTTTGTTTGGTGTATAATATGTATACTCTCATGGATAAAATTCTACTTAACTGAAAGCTAAACAGTTATTAATAATCAAAATGATGTGAAAGTATACACTGAATAATAAATTTAAGAATTTATTTATTTTGTTGGGTTTTAAGATGAGTGAATCAGATGATGATGTTCCTCAATTAAATCCAGATACTTTAGCTGTTTTGAAAGAATTTTATCAGGAAAGAGATGAACGTGAGAATAAATTAAAAGCTGTTTTAGAAACAAAGGATAATGTAAATATTGATCTTGATTTTGAAGAAGATTGGGTATGCATTCAAAAAATAGGTGTAAACAGAATTATTTTATAAAATTTATTGTTTTCAAACTCAAAGATATTTTTATTATTTTCACATATTATAGCAACTTAGTCAATTTTGGTACGATGAAAACACTATTTCTACGTTGACAACTGGTGCTATTAAATGTACTGATGATATTGGAAAAATAGCTTTAATCTCATGTCCTACATTATACAAACCATTAGTTCAAATTGCTGGAGAAAGACAAGGTACACTATTTATTATACTGATATGTATACTATTGATGAATACATTCATTTGCAATATAACTTCTATTTTTTAGTTACACTTTTTGAATTTGATAAACGTTTCTCGGCTTATGGTTCTAATTTTATACTATATGATTATAATTCACCACAAAATATTCCAAAGGACATTTTTGGGACCTTTGATCTTGTAATGTGTGATCCTCCATTTCTTTCAGAAGAGTGTTTGACAAAAACTACAATAACAGTGAAACTTTTAACAAAAAAGAATATTATTCTCTGTACAGGTTGATAATTATTTTATCAGTATTATATATTTTATTTAATTATAACACTTATAGGTGATTTTACTTTTTTTTAGGAGCTGTGATGAATGATTTAGCTGAAAAATTATTAGGTGTTAAAAAATGTGATTTTATTTTAAATCTTTAAAAAAAT